>BCNH02000003.1:1450672-1472156 GCA_001662345.2 Metrosideros polymorpha var. glaberrima | reverse complement strand
GATAGAAATACTAGTTGTTTCAATGCCACAACAGTTCAAAGACGGCTGAGAAATCGCATTTCATTTCTAAAAGTTAATGAGCAGGAGTGGAGCAAAAATCTGGAACACCTAAAGCAGCATATTCAGGAATTTTATCAATCTCTTTTCGTGTCTATTGGGCCAAAACATTTTTAGCCTATTATAGAAGGGATTCCTAATGTTGTGGGGGTCGATATGAATGAAAGTCTAATGGAACCTGTTACTATGGAGGAAGTTACAGCCGCGGTATTTCAAATGGGAGCATCTAAAGCCCTCGGATCGGATGGACTCAGTGGACAATTCTATCACCATCACTGGGAGTTCTTTAAACATGATATTTTCTATATGGTCCAGAACTTTTTTGAAACAGGTACTTTTGATCATGATCTAAATAGAACATTCATTACTCTCATTCCAAAAATTGCTAGTCCAGAGCACATCTCGCAATTTAGGCCAATCAGTTTTTGCAACTTTAGCTACAAAATCATTTCTAAAGTCATGGCCAATCGTTTAAAACCTTGGCTCCCGAAAGTAATTGCATTAGAACAGAGTGCATTTGTGAGTGAGCGACAAATCCAGGACAACATCTTTATTGTCCTAGAAATCCTTCACCAACTAAGAATTCGGAAGAGAAAGAAAAAGTTCCAAGTACCACTCAAATTGGATATGCAAAAGGCTTATGATAGAGTGGAGTGAGACTTTTTATGCTCTCATATGCTGAAAATGGGCTTTTATGAGATGGGTGGCATTGGTCAGGTATTGCATTTCCTCTGTGACTTTTAGCATCAAAGTCAATGGTGAACCTCTTCCTTTCTTTCAACCCTCTCGTGGTATAAGGTAAGGAGATCCTCTATCCCCCTACTTGTTTATTATTATGGCAAATGCTCTTTCCTCATTAATGAAACAGGCAGTGGATATTAACTATGTTAAGGGGATCAAGCTGAATAGGAGCTATCCCACTTTTTCTCACCTATTATTTGAGGACAATGCAATCTTTTTCTCGGATGGGAATGTGAAGGAATGCCAGAATTTAGCAAATATTTTGAATCAGATTTGCTTTGCCTCAAGACAGGCTATTAATCTTAACAAGTCTGGTATCTTTTTTAGTAATGGATGTCCACAAAGCTTAAAAAAGAATATGGCGGACATGTTGAGAGTTCCCGTTATTGAAAAAACGGGGAAGTACTTAGGTATTCCCTCAGATTGGGGACAATCCAAGAAAGAAATGTTTACATGGATTCTAGCTCGAGTGAATATGAAACTTGAAGGGTGGAAAGAGAAATTGCTATCGAAAGCGGGTAAAGAAATACTAGTCAAGACGGTGGTGCAGACGTTACCTCAATATGCTATGTCCATTTTCAAGCTTCCGGTATCAATTTGTAAGGCCATAGAACAAAAAATTGCTTCCTTTTGGTGGAAACAAAACTCTTCCAAATCTAGAATTCATTGGAAACGGTGGACATGCTTAAAACGTAAGAAAATTGATGGAGGTCTCGGCTTTAGGGATCTCATCAGTTTTAACAAAGTAATGCTTGGTAAGCAAGCATGAAGGCTAGCTCAATCACCATCTTCTCTGTGGGGACAGGTTCTCAAGGGACTTTACTTTCCGAATGGGGACTTGTGAAATGCTAAAAAAGGTATATGTCCCTCTTGGGGATGGTAGAGTCTTTTAGTGGAGAGGGACTCGATGAATCAGGACTTGAGATGGGTTGTGGGTGATGGGTAGAAAATTAGAATACGCGAGGACAAATGGTTATCGGCTGGATTGATTTATGACCCAGCTAATCAAGATGACCCATACTTGGTGGCCGAATTAATTGATCAGGAAAACAAAGTATGGAACAATAAGAAGCTCCTATCTCTATCTGAAGAGTAAACTATACAGGAAATCCTTTCTATTCCCCTTAGTTCCTCAAGAGCTAAAGACAGAATGGTCTGGACCGGTAACAAGCAAGGTCAGTTTTCGATTAAAGACGGGTATAATCGAATTATAGCAACCAGCAATAAGACTCACACAGATCAAGCATCATCCTTGTACCAAGTTCCTAAGGCACTATGGCAATAAATATGGCAGTTGAAGGTTCAATCGAAAATTCAACATTTCTTATGAAACTTGTGCCAGAATTCCCTTCCTACAAAGGATAACTTATTTAAAAGGAAACTATTACTTGAACCAGTATGCCCCTGCTGCAATCAAGCCCTCGAAACTTCTGAGCATCTATTCTTACACTGTGAGTGGGTTGTTAGAATTTGGGAGGACCCAAAACTGTAGATTAGCTTGAACCCACTAATAATTACAAGAATTGAAGAGTGGGTTTTTCATTTCCTTACCCGTGACTCACCTGAATCTGAAAGTGTCACCATAGCAAGCACACTTTGGCTTATTTGGAAGCAGCGGAATGTTTTGGTTTTTAGAGGACAGAAAGTCGATTCCTTGCAATTGGTTGAGAAAACTCGAGCAACCAAAGAACTTATAAGCTTTCAATCATGAAAATAAAAGGAAAGGTACTTAAAGGAGCAGTCTTTACCAAAACGATGGAAACCGCCGGAACAGAACATCTGGAAGCTCAACATTGACGCCTCATGGAGTGAAGGCAGATTGGGAGCAGCTGTAGCCGGAATTTGCAGAGATAAGAAAGGCGTCCTTGTGGGTGGATTTGCAGCGAAAATCAGAGCCGAATCCCCTCTCATGGTTGAAGCCCTAGCCATGAGAGAGGGTCTTCACTTTCTGCAACAAATGGAACGAACAGACCCTATTGGAAAAGAGAACACGTCCGAAAGTACTTTGGACATGAAAGGAGTCAAACTACTCTCTAACTGCTTATCTCTCTTTGACCGCATATCAGGTCATTTGTTAGCTTCGGCCCAGGCCCCATGGCCCATTCACAATATCCTCATGGACTGCCACGCCTTATTAACGTAGAACTCGTGGATCTCTGTAGCTTATAGTCCAAGAGAAACCAAGAGAAACTAATTCACGTGCGGATTGGATTGCTAAAGCACGTCGTTTAGATTATCTTCCCTCAAATTGGCTTACTAAACCTCCCCGGCCTTTATGAGATTTACTTTGCTTTGATGTAATAGCTGAACGTTCTGCCAGCCTTCCTATTGAATGAAAGTTCGTGTTTTTTTCGACCCAAAAAAAGAAGAAGAAGAGCAAAGCGTAAATTTTTCCCAAAGGAAAAGGAAAGAAATGAAAGGGAAAAGGGCAGAATAATACGTAAGTGGACGTGTCAATAAATTGATGGAGCACATATTCATACCAACTTTTTATATGTCTTCTAGAATTTACCGTATAGCCTATAGATTACGTGGACCCATACCATCTAATATATTAATTACGTGGATTTTACTGTATAGCCTTGGGCGAGCTCGAGGTTCGCTGATTCAGCCTCGAGCTCTCTGGAGGACGGCGAGCTCGAGGCTTGCCTGTGGTCGATCGCTGGCTGGCGACCAACAAAGAAGAAGGAACCAGAAGAAAGAAAAGAAGAAAAGAATAAAATTCGATTTTAAAAAACAAAAAAAAATTAAAATTTTAAAAAAATGCAATTTTTGGTAATTTTCTTCAAGAAAATAATTTCCTCGCCGAATAGCGAAAAATATTTTTCAGTCCATTTTTATGTTTCAGCTGAACATTGAAAAATAATGTCATTTTCTTGAAAAATGACTTTTTGAACGTTATATTTTTCGCAAAATTAACGGAGCTTATGTCCATACATTATTTTTGCTAGTCAAAAGATCCTATCACAGCTAGCTTCCCAACCCCAACAACAACCCATTTGGAAACTTCTCTTGGTAGCAACTGATGCCTTTCCTATCACGCTTCCCGATTTTGACCATACGAGATAACTCTCTCTAAACGTAGCTATTAGCCGCCTTCTTTCCAATTCTTCGTTTCCAACCCGGAGAAAGGGACAGGGCAGAAGCCGACAAAAAACCTAGTTGAAGAAACCAAAAAGTCTCCGGCTAAAGTTAAACGCTGGAGGGCTTCAAGTTGATCCCCTGAATTTCCTCAACGGTGCGTGCAGGTCAGGTAATCACATACTCCCCGTCTTTAATGGTTTTGGCAGGGTCAAGAGTCAACGCGGAGGTATCCCTATATGAATAAGTGATCAATCTTAGTCACATACACATAGAAAGTTGGAAACAAAAATTAGGAACTAGAGAAACATTTGTAGGAGAGGATGAGACATTGTTAGGTATATGAGGAACGTGGTGATCAAAATGCAAATGTATGACTAAAGCTTGTCAGGTTATGTGGCACTTAGCAATCTCTTCATGTGCAATAATGGTGGGTTAGGAAATAATCGAAAGTTTTAGATCTTCTTAGTGAAAACCACTTTGGGATTGTATCGAGCCGTTCCGGATAAGTGCTTGGAAAAGTCTAGATTTGATAATGTCGAGGATAATGTTCGGTGAATTTGAAATTCACTTGAATCACGATATTCTAGAAACTAGATCTGATAATATCAAACAGTGTCGTTGAAGTCGAGTTCAATGTGAACAAACGATACCTCCTCGGCATTGGATTTGACACAGCTATAGCATCGATAATATTTGTCGTTTGTGCGCCAAAAGTTACAACTAGTTTATATGCAATAATTGCACGCAATCACCTAGAACACTGGCTAACTCACGACGTGCAAAAAGTATAAGGAAGCTTGGCGGTGTGAACGCCATCCACATGGCACGGAGACTTCAATTGAGATTAGATAGAATGAGTACACAAGTCATTTTAAAAGCACCACTATGCTCTCCATGAAATAGACCAACCACCGCGATGAAAATTAATAGGTGGACTTAACCCCTCTATAAGGTGAGTAGAAGTAGCGAAACCAATCGGAAATTTCTCTTTCGGTGCTAGAACTAGAGTAAGCTATGGTTGCCGAAATCTCGGCTATCCCGCTTTTTAGTTAACTAGGTTAATTGATATCTAAGGGTACCCATCGTCCAGCTTAATTCATATTTCATTTTTCGCTTTTGAGTGAGAAGTGGTGTTTCGTGGAATGGCTAGAATGAGGAACTTGAGGGAACGTATCCTTACCCAATGATAAGCAATGAACTGAGGATCTATTGTCAACACTTTGAATTAGGGGTAGCATTCGGACAGCAATTCAACGAGGTAAGAGACAATGGATCAAGGAAATACAAATCTTGCAATCCAAAGGAGGAAGTTTTGGTTTCAAGAGAACCACTTTTCTCATGATTTTGATCATTTTTTGCAAGTCAAATCACTAAAACGAATAAGGATAATAATATGCAGAAATTAAGAGGCATGTATCCATTGGAGCCTGACGAGAGCACAAAGCGATTTCTGCAGTTAAATGAACATGTCCTAAACAATTTCTATTTAGACTGGAGACTAGGTTTACATATGGCCAGCTGAGACATTTTTACTACTTTGTAATTTCTCCGCAATGATTCTTCCTCGAATAATTTTGATCTTAGTTCCCTAATTGCTAGCAGAATAGTCGCTATTTGGTAAATATTAATGCTAGGAATATGAACATTCTGGGGACTCTTGTTGGCATATTAATATCAACGTGACTGAAAGAAAGAAGGATAAGAATCTTTAAAAGATTAGAGCGTATGACAAGAGAATTAAACGTGTAATGTGGACATTAGTTGGTCGCATCTGAGCATATTCAAAAAGGGAATTTATGGCAAAGTATAGAGAAATCTGGATGTTAATACCATAGTGGTGCCAAGAATAAAGATATCTTCTAATACAGAAGCCAAACTAACCAAATTAAGTGTCGACAAGCAAACATCGACGTTGATGCTTTGGGTACCAATTAGTATCTCTCCTCCTTGTGTGTCTATACCTATAAAAATTATATGAACAGATTGATCTCCCAAACCACCGTGTTTTCTATGTAAATCCACATAAAAAAGGAAAGTACTATAGGGTACTAATCAAAGATGAGCGGTCACGGCCACTCTCATCACCACCATCATGGCGGTCATGGAGGGCACGACCACGGCTATGGAGGTGGACATGGAGAACATGGGCACGGACATGGCCATTGCAATGTTCACGGACATGGAGGTGGCCATGGTGGTCGTGGACACGGTCCGTACCTGCCGCTTGGACCACCTATGGGAGCATGGGGTCCGGTGGTGCCTCGTCCTCATCCTCTCCTTAATCATCGCCCTTGTTAGGGGATCCAAATCACATGTTTTGTCCATCGTCATATGATTATCATCAATCATGTGTTGTCATTCATAAGATTCTTGTCTTGAATAATCACCACCTAGTACGGATCATCAAGTGCAACTTTGTTGTCTGAAGCATGAAAAATGCCTCTTGAAAGACTCGTATAGGTATTGTGTAGGTGTGATTGTGAACTACTTTCTCAACTTTCATTACTCTCTCTCTATACATATGAAAGTCCTAAACTTATTACAATTAAAAGTGCCAATTGCAAATAAAGTCCTAAAACTATTGCAATTGTGCAAATTCAGTCTTAAACTTTTTTTTTTTGTAATTCTCCTAAAAAAGGCACTTTCAATCACATGTAGCTCTTCTTATTTTGTTTTTATTGAATTGTAATATCTCAATCTATTAAGAGTAAACCTAAAAGCTAGAGTAAATCCGTTCATGATCTCTAAACTTTAAATAATTATTTAAATTTTTGGGAAGGTCAAGAACTAACTTTATTATTATGAATGCCGAAATAAGTTGGGGCCATACCTGGGACCGGAAGTCCCCGGGACGACCGAACTTCAGGTTGATGTTTTGTTAGCCTCCATGTGATTTAGATAGTTCTATCACTTTTGAAAAGCATCAAGATTTTGTAATGTATGCGTGTCGACTGAGAGAATAAGGTAAGTGCAAAGAGGGGGTATATCGTCGAGCAATTCACTCTCTCTAGAAACAAGACTTTTGACTTTTCCTACACATTCAAATGATTCCACCGGTTGTTCAAGACTAAAGAGTGAAGAAACGTACCGTGTCAGACTATGGATACTCTTTATTAGCCTAATACATTATTATACTGCGAATTGACTCTGGAGAAACGTACGATGCTCCGAACCCAATTCATACGAGGAGGAATGGCCAAGTTTATACTACTAAGAACAAAGAAAACCCTTTTGGCTCATGACCAATTGGTAACTTACACATTTTCCCCTTTTATCCTCCTCTTGACTGATGTATTATTCCATTACAAGAGATGACATGGAATGATCAATCTTTGGTTTACTAAATTCCTTTGTATGTACATGTACAAATTCTACTACTTTTGAGCCCGATATAATCCAGGTTGCGAGCGTAGAGGCCGAATTATGATAATCAATCTTAGACACATGCACATAGAAAGTTGGAAACAAAAATTAGGAACTAGAGAAACATTTGAAAGAGAGGACGAGACATTGTTAGGTATATGAGGAATGTGGTGATCAAAATGCAAATGTATGACTAAAGCTTGTCAGGTTATGTGGCACTCAATAGTCTCTCCACGTGTAGTAATGGTGGGTTAGGGCATAATTGAAAGTTTTAGATCTTCGTAGTGAAAATCACTTTGAGATTGTATCGAGCCATTCCGGATATTTTCATCGACCTTTTGACGGTGCTTGGAAAAATCTAGATCTGAAAATGTCAAGTTTAATGTTAGGTGAATCTGAAATTCACTTGAGTCACGATATCCTAGAAACTAAAGGCAAAAACCCAATTTCAAGCTGGTCCATATAATACATCAAACAGTGTCGTTGAAGTCGAGTTCAATGTGAACAAACGATACCTCCTCGGCATTAGATTTGACAAAGCTATAGCATCGATAATATTTGTCATTTGTGGGCCAAAAGTTTCAACAAGTTTATATGCAATAATTGCACGCAATCACCCAGAACACCGGCTAACTCACAACGTGCAAAGAATATAAGGAAGCTTGGCAGTGTGAACTCCATCCACATGGCACGGAGACTTCAATTGAGATTAGATAGAATGAGTACACAAGTCATTTAAAAGAACCAATTATGCTCTGCATGAAAGAGGCCAACCCCCACGATCGACATTATTAATAGGCGGAACTAACCCTTTTATAAGGTGAACAGAATTGGCAGAATCAACTTGCATATTTTTTTTCGTTCGATCTGGAACGACTTCTGTTCATCAGTCCCGGTCTGTCATTATATTGCAGCATTAATGCGTTCGAACCTCTATCCACCCACTCGAATTTAAAGAAAGAAGTATTGGTCATGATTTTGATCCAACTCCATCTTTTGGAGGTTAGCTAACTAAAACGAATAAGGAATACTGATGTCCAGAAACTAACATGAATAAATCCACTAGAGTTTGACGAGAGAACAAATCAATTTTTAAATTTTCAGAATTTTTTTGGGTCAACAATTTCCGGCATAAGTTGGCCGGGAGAATTATACTGGCAAATCATAAAAAAAATTTAGAATTAAGTTGGTAAAATTAAAAATTTTAAAATTGAATTGACCGTCATACAAAAAGATTAATATTTTTACGACAATTTTCTCAATTTCAGAGTAGCGACAAAGACAAAATCGTTGGGGTCAAATTTGAGCAGAAACCCGACGTCATGTGTTACACGCATGATGACGAAGGCTGTTGTCATAATTTTTTGTGACCCGCAAGCTTCCCGGAAGGAGAAGAAAACAATGTGATTGTGTTAATAATTTTGGCTCAATAGACTAAGTGCTAACTGTAACAGATTAATCACACTTTTAAATCAAGTAATCAGGGTGAGTCTACTCTTTAAACCTATCAAAATTTGGATTGGTTAGTATATTTAAAGATAAAATAAGTCTTATCCAAAAGAAAAACAAATGAAGAAAGAAAGATTAAAACTAACTGTTGGCAAAGAAATTTCTACAAGAAGAGGAAGGAATGTGTGAACATTTTTAATCTAAAATTAAAGCAAAAGAATTCTAGATATGCATTCTTATTTCTCGGTGAAAGAAACCGAATTTCTTAAAAACTAGCAAGACGTCCGTGCATTACACGGATTCAAGACTATATTCATTATATTGCAAATTGAATATTGCAATAATTCTGTAAGATATCCAAAAAAGAAGAAGATAGAGATCAAATGGTTACCGAAAAGATTATGGAGAAATTTCAATAATAATAATAATAATAAAAAGAAAACTGAAATATATGAAATTGGAAGAGATCTTGAAGAAATCGCCTCTAGCTCTTTATAAATAGACATGAGCAAATGGAAGAGTGAAGAAATCATTTTACCCTCACGGAAATTCTACATAAGTTATTTGCTTGCCTTATTCGCACTAAATTGATGGCACAAAGGTGAAGATTTCGACAAATGAATGAAACCTATCAAGAGAGAGGAATTTAAAATTTTAATTTATTTTCATATTTCTTGTTGATTCATTATCTCACGAGCTCAAAATATTGAATGTGATTATAATATGATTCAATATATGTTGCAACCATATGTATCGTATTTTATTTATATTGGAGGATAAACTTAAATGATGGGGTTCAAATCTACTTTAAATAAAATTCCTCGTGGAGTCTAGCAGAAAAATTTGATTGATGCGAATTTTATCTCGTCATAATTTTATGCACACTATTTCTATTGTGCAAATTCATGTCGACAACAACATTTGAAGTAACACAACAAATATAGTCTTAGACTCGTGTAACGCACGGGCATCTTGCCCGTGCATAACAAAATCGAGATACTAAAACATTGCGATGGCTGGAAAAAAAAAAGGAAAAGGGAAATTGATAGGTAAATATGGATACTGTTGTTTTAAATATAAACTCTGAATCATTGTGCTCTTTTTCATGTTGCTTCCATGGTTATATATGAGTCTTCTTCTATCATTATTATAAGTCGACAGGGTAAACCAAAATAATGAAATATTAATGGATGATTAATCACATCGACCTAGCCGGAGCACTATGCCCATTGACCAAGACTTGCAGAGGCCATTCCTGTGTACTATATATACCGGACCATCATCACCTCCTGAACCATCACAATACATCTGTTCACATAAATTACACTTGAGAGAAACTTCAGCAATCAGCACATCATCTATGGGACACGGACACCATCATGGCAGCGGCCACCACGGTCACCATCATGATGGCCATCACGGTCACGGGCATGGCCACGGACACGGTCACGGGCATGGCCACGGACACGGACACGGACACGGCCATGGTCACGGCCACGGCCATGGCCATGGTCACGGCCACGGTCATGGTCATGGTCATGGTGGCCATGGCCACTGCCCGCCACCACCATGCCAGCCGCCACCATGCCAGCCACCACCACAAACATATTGCCCGCCGCTGCCACCGCCACCTCCTCCAGTGATATGGGTGGCTCCTCCTGTATGTCGTCCTCCTCCCTGCTTCCGTCGCTGTTAGCAGCTTCAATTCCACGACGCTGCTTCGCCAAAGTGGTATCGCAACTGAATAAAGCTCTCGTCATCCGTGCCTGCTGTTGTGTAATCGCAATCTACAGTGTGTCGTGTGTGTAAAACAAGTCTATTATCATGGTAGTTACCATGGCTTTGTGTAGTCGTCATGTCTGCTCGTAGTCAAGATCCTTCTGTCGAACTTCTTTTTACTGGGTCAGACCACAAGTGTCCTCCTCGTGTATCATGGTTTACAGCTATCCTCATTGTGTGTGTGTTGCTATATATTGCATTATGGGATTTCAATTCCTTTTTTTTTGTTGGTTCAAGTAATGGATCTAAATGACGTATATAAAAATGACCCTTTTTGAGATAAAATGGATAACAATTCTAGTGCCTAGAGATGCATATCTCTTGACCTATAAAAGTATATTTCTCTAGTAATATATTCTTTACACCTAATGCTTACACACCAAATCGAATCAGAGAAAACTGAACTGGCTTGTTCAGCTGAGGATGACAAGTGAAGTATCAAGATAAGCTAAATGTAACGCTTTCCATAATAATGTTAAGGAGCAACTTACTTATATGTTGCGGAGAAGTTCACTTGCATTAAGCACCGTTTGATTTTACTGACTAATCCGCTGCATCAATCAACTAGATTTGTTCTACATTCGTACCTAATGAACTTCTTCGAAATCCAAATGATGAAGACTTTCGCCATTTTTGCACTTAGTAAAATGCTACATCAACCAGAGAAGTACGAAGAAAATGACGAGAGCAGCGGTTCGGTATATGGTCGGAGGCGATCGAATTTTGTTGACTAGGTTCATCGCTGTTGAATCTGACCAAACCTATCTGAATTAGCGGTACCTAACCCTATACCTCTAATGATATTCTTTCATTAAATTAATTGAGCCTTGAGCTAGTGAGAAAAAGACAAATTCGCCTCATAAAGGGCTTTTGGAGCAAGAGATGGATGCACATTATACAATTAAACTAATTGACGTTTTTTTTCCCTCATAAAGGTCCATAAATTCGCTGGTCAAACAGATTATTCAACCGCATCATTAATGAAATCCTGAATTAATTGATGTGGATGAACCGATAAGAAGAGGTAAACGATATGGTTCAAGCAATAAATGAGTCACCAAATTAGGGAACGGTGAACGTTTCTTATCGATTAAGAGATGCCTAATTAAGTTTAAACAAGAATTAAAGGCTTTCTCTCTCCGCTTTTGTTGCCAAAACATCCTCAAAATCCTTAGTCAAAGAGATCATTTAAACCGCATTAGCTAGTCAACCTTGTAGCAGTTACAGCTTTATTTCAGGGAGACATGTCTCCGTTTACTTAAATCAACTTAACGTTTTTTATGTCAATGAATCCTCTAATCCTAGGTCATAAGATAATTTGAGATATTAGTGTTATTACATCCGAGGTGGCCGAGTTGGTACTGAAATTCTGCATCTTACCATGGGCAGTAATTTGTAAATTTTCTACTTGGAAATGATCTCGTCGCCAAATTTGGATTTAGAGTTGATTTTTCTCTGGTAATTCGCCGTAATTGGAAGGAAAAAAAAAAAGCCATAAAAACATAATGCAGCAAGAAAACTCATATTGGAACATCTAACCGTGCAAATTGGGTCTACACTATCCAAAACAGGAGAAGCATACGTTAATTTCACTATACCATGGTCCATCATGCAGATCAGAAATATTCAGTAGTCTAAGTAATTACCCTAAATAACACACAAGTTCAATTAAGACCTAGATGTCTCTCTCCCAGACACACTTTATCTCAAGCCATAAGCAGCCCCAATATCGAACTTCCCAGCCCAACCAAGACAGTCCAAAAGCCATCACTTAAACCAGCGGCGCTGTTCCCAGTGCGAGGCGCTGGAGCGGGCGCTTCCGTCGGCATGGAGGGGACGCCCTTGGACCAGTGCTTTTCGGACATGACCACAACCTCGAGCTTCTGTCCCTTCTGGCAATGTCCCTCGGCTCCACTAATGAAGTAGTATGGTCCCGAGCGCTCCAATTTCAACTTTGTCTCGCCGTCTTTGTACTCTTTGAGCGGCTTCACGGTGTTGCAACTCGCATAATCCTCCTTCGTCGCTTCCAACACCGAATCAGCATTTTTATCATATTTGAAAACTGGGCAAGAGAGAGATTTTAGGGCATTAAGGTTAATCGAGTGTATAATTAATATAACCTAAATATAGGAGAAAAGAAATTAAGTTGAGAGATTTGGAAAGAAAATCTTATGTGCTAATTGTCAATTGTTGTTGAGGTATGATCATGACAATATATCCTGTTCCTTATTATATGAATTTGGGTGTGTCCATGTAGAAGCATCTCAATCTTTCTGTCTTATAAAACTTGACAAGAGGTTTCGTTGGGGAAGTGGACCTATTAAGAGATCAATTTAGGATTCATCCTTGCTCCTAATTAAAATGTCCGGAAAATGCAACTGAAAGGATCAAAAGAAAACTGAAAAACCAAACTGTGTCCTTCCTTGCTTACCCTGTGAAGAGTTACAATACGTTAGACCAGCAAAAAAACACAATAATATTTGTAGAAAATATATATAATTACCATTATCTACCATATATGCGAGAAAAAAAAAAATACAAAAACAGACTCAGAATTACACATAGAGATTAGATGATACATACTCAGAACATCTCCAACTTTGAACCGGTTACTCTGAGCCCACCGATTGAGCTGCGGAGGAGACGATGGAACTTCCCATGAGCTCTCTTTGCCTCCAACCACAAATTCCCTTGCTTCCACATTGACGCTTGACAAGATCGCCATGGAGACCAAAAATGGCGACAGGAACGCTTTCGAACGAGCCATTGCTTCCCAAACGAGAGAGAACTGACAAAATGCTTTGAACCGAGCAGAGAAGAGAAAATATCAGACGAGATGTGCTAACGCAGCGCAACAACGAGACTTGATATTACTTGGGTTTCTGCCCTCTATATAGCTGTTTAAGCCCCTTGGTATGGAGCAACCGAAGCTGTACATGAATGACACTTGGCAGGACCACTTGACCGAAAGTGAAGTATGATATATATAGTGAAATATATATATATGCCTAATTCCCTAAAAAATCCCAAACTTTAAGTCAAGTCACAAATTTACCCTGAACTTTTTTTTTTTGTCTAAAAAGAAACCTCAAATTTTAGATCTAGTCTCAAATTTGCCACGAACTTTTCTTTATTTAAGAAAAAACCACAAACTTTAAGTCAATTTCCAAATTTACCTTGACCTTTTTTTTAGTCTAAGAGAAAAACCATCAATTTTTACTCTAATCACAAATCTACTCCCATTAGCCCTTTGTCCAAAAATTGCCGTTAGTCGTCTTTAATTTTCATAGTTAGAATGGTTTTATTTTAGAGATAATTTTCCATGCTACCTTGCTAATGTGGATTTGTTATCGATGTGAAAATGTCATGTCAAGTTAGATTTGAACCACGGGGATGAATTTGAGAATAGATTAAAAGTTGGTAATTTTTTTAGATTAAACAAAGTTCAAGGCAGATTTGAGATTGAACCTAAAGTTTTGGTTTTTTCTGAGACAAAAAAAAATTTGGGGCAAAATTAGGCCTAAACCTAGAGTTAGAGTTTTTTTAGGGAATTAGGATATATATATATATATGTATAGTCTTAATTCCAGGGAAAGAGTCTCTGCTTTTCTCCTATTTTTCTTGCTGGTATTGAATGCCCTCCTTGTTCTTAGACACTGTGATGTTCTCCAGGTCAACAGACTCGGTGTTAACGCGATCTCTTGGGATAGTTTTGGAAACAGAGAAAGGGACGCGTTACGTTGCCTCATGAAAATCTGCTGTTTCCATGCGAAGTGAGTTCCTCATGCGTAACACATCGTACTTTTTGTAAAGGATCTCCGATCAATAAAAAAAACTCAACTTTCTAGCAAATTTATTTTTATTTTTGCTTTTTCGCAATTGATCTTTTCTGCAACTTTCAATTATCGTACATTAGTTGTAATTTTCAGATTTTCGTTGTTGATGAAATTCCAATGTTGTATCTCTTTATCATCTCACTTTGTTGTCAATTAAGTTCCAGCAAATTGTATTCTACTTTGTCGTTGATTAAATTCCAATGAAGCATATTTGTTCCTTGTGATTTATTGAGACTCCTGTCTGGAATCGCCACGGAATCCGTCTCTTCTTAATAAAAACTGTAGAACAAATTATTGAGACACTTTTAAGCAAAACAAAAATTCAATAAAAAAGTAACAATTTCAAATACACTTGTCGCAACCTAATTTTTTCCACGTCAAGGGGAAAAAAAAATAGGTTTAGAGGTAATACCCAAAAGGTGGGCCAATGACCCTCAATTAGTCGCGGGCTCTTCCAAGCCCTTACCTCGCACGATATTGGATTGGTTTTAAGTTTCGATTAATCTTAAAGGATTTCTACATGAGACGGGAGCTGCCGCTAGCCTATTTCTGGTCGGCTATAAACCAAGTGAGACACGTGACGGGAGTCGCCACTAGCCGTTGACCCCAATAGGCTAGTGTTTTGCCAAAAATGTTTCTGCGACGAAATATCTTTCATTAAAATTAGTTCTTCGGCTTTTAATTATATAAAAAGGATTCTGTGGCAATTTTGGACAAAAGTAATCTAGACAAGCTTAAGGAATTAGGCTTGAATTGTAAATGAAATCGTTCGATTTAAGATTGAACTACAGAGTCGATACAATAATGAAATGCAAAACCGCTCAATTAGCGCTGGGAGATTATGCAAATCAAATTTACTTAGAATCTAACTAGACAAAATGACTTTTCTTGCGTAACAGTTACAAACAACCCACGTTATTAAGCCTCAACAAAGTTTGACTCAATGATGAAACTAAATAGCATGTCGATATGACGCCGGAGTTAGACTCGATGACGTAATATGACCTTTAAAGAGGAACTATCCAGAGTTTGACTCAATGAAAACATTCCAAGTTACATCAAGACTAATTATTGGAATTGAAATGCATAAATAAAAGACAACATTGCATGTGCATTTTTCTGAGGGGCTTTTTGATTCGAGGTCCTATGGTATTTATAGAGAAAGGCCATAACCGTTTTGGCACCCAATCTTGATAAATCGCCTCTGAATCTTTTGACTTGATCTTCCACGATGTACTCACTTCTGACAACCGCCTTTGACTCATTGAACTATTATTTTGTTCACGTTGCTAATGACCGCTTCCATTGTACCATCATTTTCGCTAAAAACTGCCCTCGATACATCGGGTCATTTCTTTCGTTCGCATTACCCATAACACTATCGGCACATTAGGCTATCTTCCCGCTCACGTTGCTAATAACCACCTTTCAATATATATATTAGACTATTTTTCCGCTCATGCTGCCAATAATCGCCGGTCGATATGCTGATAACATATCAAATTCTGATGTTTCCTTCTACAAGACCTCTTGAACGATCAATAAGCAATCCTATTAATCCCATCATGTCGAGATCATGAGTTCATCACTATCCCCTTTTTCCGTGTCGAGAACGTGATTAATCATGTGCGAATTTATTTGTGTGTCAACAGCTAGTATGACAAAAATGCTGATTCGGCGTTGGAAGTGACGGAGGAGGATTATGCTGAGTTGCAACACCAGCAAGCCTCTCAAAGAGTACAAAGACGGAGACAAAAAGGTGAAATTGGACCGCTTGGCAACAGCGCTGCTGGTTTACGTTATGGCTTTCGGATTGTCTTAGTTGGGCAGGGAATTTCGATAGTGGGGCTTATGGCTTTGAGATAAAGTGTGTTTGGGAGAAAGAATACATCTAGGTCTTTATTGAACTTGTGTGTAATTTAGGACAATTACTTAGGTTACTGAATATTTCTGAACGGCAAGATGGACCATAATAAATTAACGTATGCTTCCCCTATTTTGGGTCGTGTGTGGGACCCAATTTACATGGTTAGATGTTCCAATATGAGTTCTCTTGTTCTTCAATGATACTTTAAGTTTTTCTTGCTGCATTATGTTTTATTGGCTTTTTTTTTTTTCCTTTCAAATACGGTGAATAATCAGAGATAAATCAACTCTGAGTCTGAATATGGCTACAAGAGATCGTTTCAAGTAGAAATTTAAGAATTATCGGCCTTCATGAGAATATAATATATGTGTACCAACTCGGCCAAAATGAATTTAACAACATTTGATAGCTTAAATAATCTTATGACCTAGGATTAGAGGACTTATTGACATAAAACACGTTAAGGTAATTTTAGTGAAGGGAGACATATCTACCTGAAATTAAGGCTGTAACTGCTTCAAGGTTGACTAGCTAATGCAGTTTAAATGATCTATTTGACCAAGGGTTTGAGGATGTTTTGGCAACAAAAGCAGAGAGAGAGAGAGAGAGAGTCTCAATTCTTGGCACACAAAAAAAAAGTCTTTAATTCTTTTCTAAACTTAATGAGGCATTTCTTAATCAATAAGAAACGTTCACCGATCCCGAATTTGGTGACTCATTTATTGCTGGAACTATATCGTTTACCTTTTCTTATCGGTTCACCCACATCAATTAATTTAAGGTTTCATTAATGACGTGGTTGAATCATCCCCTTGACCAGCGAACTTATGGACCTTTATGACAAAAAAAAAATGTCATTTAGTTCAATTGTATAATGTGCATCTCTCTCGCTCCAAAAGACCTTTGTGATAAGAACAATTTTTTTCTCAAGCCATGTTTTCTAAGGCTCAATTAACTTAATGAAAGAAGATCATTAGAGATACAGGATTATTAGGTACCACTTATTCAGATAGGTTTAGTCAGATTTAGCGCTGATGAACCTAGCAAACAAAATTTGATCACGACCGACCATATATCGAACCACTGCTCTCGTCTGTTTTCTTCATCTTTCTCTAGCTGATGTAGCATGCTAATATGTGCATAAGTATGGTGAAAATTATTTTTCATTTATGTTATGTTGATTGATGCAGTGGATTTGTCAGTAAAATCAACAAACTTATGTAACCAAACTTCTCTGCTACAAATAAGTAAGTTTCTGCTTCATGTTCAAAACATTACAATTTGCTTATCTTGATCCTTCACTTGTCATCCACAGCTAAAACAATCTAGTTCAGTTTTCTTTGATTCAATTTGGTGAGTAAAGCAACAGTTGTAACATATATATTATTTGAAAAAACATACTTTTACAGTAGAATTAAAATGAATTGTACTTCTGTGAGTCCTCAAATCGCCTGTCAAATCTCTTCTGCTTTTTGAGGACGGACATTTGATTAGGGTTTTTCAACAGCTTGTTCGGGAAAAGTCAGAAAAGAAAAACATGGCCACGCACGTCTATTGCAAGATCACAGCGTTGTATACATAAATTTAGATCCATTACTTGAACCAACCGAAAAAGAGGAATTGAAATATTTTATGCAACATTTAGCAACACCCAACTACAATGGTACACAAGGACACTTGTGCTCTTCTGACCCAGTAAAAAGAAGTTTGACAGAAGAATTGGGTCTAGACTATGAGCACACATGACACAACCAGGACACATAGCAGTAGACTTGTTTTACACACACATGACACACTTTGTAGATTGCAATTGCCCAACGGCAGGCACAGATGATGAGAGCTTTATTCAGTTGTGATACCCTTTAGAGAAGCAGCGGCGTGGAATCATGAGCTGGTCGGATCTGCTAACAGCGACGGATGAAGAAGGGAGGAGGACATACAGGACGTGGCACGCATATTGGGTAGAACACCGGAGGAGGCGGGGGCGGTGGAGGTGGTGGTGGTGGTGGTGGTGGGCAATATGGTTGTGGTGGTGGCAGGCACGGTGGTGGAGGGCAGTGGCCATGGCCACCATGACCACCATGACCATGACCATGTCCGTGACCGTGACCGTGGCCGTGGCCATGTCCGTGACCGTGACCGTGATGGCCATGATGATGACCATGGTGGCCGCCGTGATGGTGTCCGTGTCCCATAGTTGATTTGCTGGTTGCTGAAGTTTCTCTGTTTGTGTGATTTTATGTTTAGGGATGTATTGTGATGGTTCCCGAAGTGATGTGTCCAGTAATTTATACGCAGGAATGGCCTCTGCAAGTCTTAGTCAATAGCTTTTAGAAATAAAAATAAATAAAGTCTTGGTCAATGGCATCATTTTCCTGGAAGGTCGATTGGAATAATCCATCCATTAGTTTTTTATTTGGTTTTCCCACTGACGATTTTGCTCGAAGATAACCCTCAATTATGGTTTAATAATGACTAGAAGATCCACATTTGATAGGTGCGTTTGTTCCATAAAAAGCTCGAGATTTGAAAAATGTTTTACCGAAAAATAATTGATTATATAAGCGAAAAATATTTTCACTATCAACAACAATTTATGCCTAACTATTTTCGTAAATGATGAAAATATTTTGCATTCGTTCATTTTTATAAGTGATATAAACGATCGTTTTTCGGAAAATATTTTACAAATCTTGAATTTTCCATGAAACAAACGTACCCGAAATGTTTACAGTTTACTCGATATTCCACCATGCGGTCGGAGCATTGTAACCCTGCAAAAAAAGTTAACCATGTAATGTAAGCAACGTGGAAAAAAGCATGCGGATTCACGTTTTATCCTTAAAACAGCAGTATCCATATTTACCTCTCAATTCTCTTTTTCCTTTCTCTGTTTTGTAGCCATCACAATGATTCCCAGCTTCATTATGTATCAGCAAGATGTCTGTGCGTTGCACGAGTCTAACACTATCTTCGTTATGTCACCCTAAATGCTATCGTCGGCGTGAACTTTTCGCGAGAGAATTAGTATATAGAAAAATTTAGCAAAATAAATATTCACATCAATCCATTTCACTACCACAGTTCATGTGGAGTTTTATTCGAAGTGGATCCAAATCCCAATCATGTACATCAGAGATTATTACCAACACGGACATAGAAATCGATTAGAGAATTAGATCGCAAAATTAGAGTTCTTTTAGGATAAGAGATTTGTTGAGTGACCATAAAAAATAAATTACTAGGTAAAATTCATACATGAGTGTGCCACGTGATTTAACCTCTCATGAAATTCATACATACATATGTCTTCTAATTTGATTTCCCACATGTTGCTAAATGAAAACTATGGTTAGGGACGATACTGACATCTATCTTTTCTTTCTTCACTTGTTTTCTTATTACTCGATTAAAAAATGCGATTAATCTATTAAAGTTGGCACTTAGTCTACTGAACCATAATTATCGATGCAATCAAATCATTTTCTTCTCCCGTGGGTGCATCAATTATTACAACAGCTTTCGTCATCATGCGGATAAGATAGGACGTAGATATCTGCTCGAATTTGACCCCAACGACTTTAGGGTTCTATTATGTCGCGTTGAAACCTATGATATATCGCAATACGACTTTAGGATTCTATTGCGCCGTGTCAAAACCTATGATATATTGTTGACACCTAAAATTTGACTTAATTTTGGGATTAATTTGAAAATTTGATTTATTAAGATAAAACTTGAGAAACAATTTTAGTCCCATAGAGATAGAGGTCAGCGCAGATATTCGAGGAAATAATGAATCGTGACTAGCTTTGGTTCACAAACAAAAAGGATAAAATATAAATTTAAAAGGAGAAAAAGATAGAGATTAATATCTCAAGAGGAAAGAAGATCCGATATCTTTCCTAGCTACTGTCACCTATATAATAACTCTCTCAGTCTCGGCACAAGGGGGAGAGACAGAAGAGTCAGAATTCTCATTCAGAAATTTCAAAATAGACGAGAGATACACGTGAGTAAAGAGAGAGAGAAAGAAGGGAAGAAAGGAGTTTTCCTTCGTGGTGTCCTCTGGTCTCGCTTCTTTCTCTTTGCGCATGCCAACGAAGAGTTGAACTTAATCTGGGGACGACACCGTCGTTTCTATCTCCTTCCGCCTGCTATCATGAAGCAAAGATGGACACTCTCGCCATCGACATCCGTCCAGCGAGTTAGCAAGGCGTCACCATCTGTGCACATCCAGAACAGCGGGCGAATTCCACCGAGTAGAGCAACGCACATGGAGAAACCAATTTGTCCAAGTTGAAGGTTGGAGGCCGTGAGTCAAAAATCGCAAGAAAGAAAGGCAGAAGGAGACAAAAGGAGAAAGGATATCCGGAGGACAAGCCCAAAGAGCCCACGTCGGAGATGCGGTGCTCGAGAAACTCTGCCATATTCTTTTTGTAGGTTAATTCACGCCAGCCGGGGGGACTCCTCCAGTAGTAATCGCGGGTCAAACGAGTTCTAGTGGCACTCAACATCGACAGCCAAACCAAACCGTCGGCCTCAACCGTGAGCCCCAGTGATCCGTAAGTCCCGAGCCGATCTGCGAAGCACCGCCTCCATCTGTCACAACCACGAGCACCCCCACAAGCCTTACGAGGAAGCTAATTATCCAATTTAGGTAAGATTTTATCTAATCTGATTTTATTTTTTAAATTGGAATAATATGATATCTTATGATGTAGGCATTATCCAATTAAGGGTGGTTGCATTAGAATCACCATAATCACTAATTTGAACCGTAAAGATCGCGGATCATTTTTTTGATTATTTTGATTTAAAAAAGGCTAGGGTAATCCTAATTTGATCCGTAAGAGGTCGGATTATTTTTTGATTTACCCTAATCTTTATCTCTTGGATTGCGATGAATATTTTGAGCCGAATTGGATATCTTGCTATCTTTTATCTAGATAAGTTTTCATATTTTGAAAATACCAAAAAAGATTGCATCTCATATAGATTAGGATAGATTTTTTTTAGAATTGCATGTTTAGATAATGTAGACGTTTCGTAGATAGAATTTCATGCATAATGTTATCTAGTAATGCAAGATAATCTTCCAACTTAAACTAGGATTTAAATTGATTTAATTCCTAAATTGAATTGGATGATATCTTATGCTAGATAGTTAACTTCCATCTATTTTAATTTCGAATTTTCAATAAATAATAAAAAATTACATGCAGATTAGGATTGCATCTTGCTACATCATCTCATGTCATCTTGTGTGCCATTGCCATGCCATGCACCATGTTACATCTTCCATGCC
>BCNH02000003.1:1402290-1450381 GCA_001662345.2 Metrosideros polymorpha var. glaberrima | reverse complement strand
ATATATATTATACAACTTTCAATGGAGATACTATTATGTATCACCTACCCGGCGGCGGATTAGTGATGTATCTGTTTGATCGCCACGCTCATCATATCGCTAACGATGACTTGTCCTCTTCTTCTTTTTTTATCAGCTTTCTATGTTTCTAGTTAATTAATGTCTGGATAGCATGTGTTTGAGATTGTATAATAGTTAGGCCTTTGCGCTCGGATCTCCAGATTATGGAATAGAAGAAAGATCGATCATTACAGGTTATCTTTAGTAGATTAATCAAAGCGAGGACAAGATAGGGGAAAATATATAAGTTATGAATTAATTATGAGCCGAAAAGGGTTTTCTTTTTCTTCTGGTCAACTTGGCTATCCCTCCTCGTATGAATTAGGTTCGGAACGTCGTATGTTTCCTCAGCATTGATTCGTTGTATTTTAATAATGTATAAAGCTAAGAGAGAGTCTATCTAAAATTTGACACGGAACAAACACGTACATTTACTATCCGCAAAATCCAATAACCAAATGAAATGAGAAATCCTCATAATAAGACTATATTCTTTCTACGAATTTTCTTTGCAAACACGGGCACAACACATCATTTTCAGGAGCAAGTTTTAATTTGGAGAGAGAGAGAGAGAGAGAGAGAGGATGCCATATTACAACATCGACGAACTAACTCAATGAGGCTTCACAAATAGTAAAATGCAATTGCATCGTCAAATTGAATAAATGAAAACAGCACAATTTCTTTTCTTGATCACTTCACTGGCAAAGAAAACACTAATATAAGTTCAGGAATTGAAAAACAGAGAGCTAGAGGATAGGTGCCGAAACTTGTGGATCGAGTGAGATTTTACAAGTAATTGATAATTTTGTGAATACTACTTGTAGAAGAAAGTAGGTCATGTCAAACTGCTATATATGCCGACCTCGACTCCGAATTACTAAGGACCTTGGCTATGGATGTTTTATGGAATTTTATCATGAAATTTAATAAGTGAACGCATACATATGTTTGTGCAAGAATAGAAAAGCAACAAAAAAAAAATGCAAATTGGAGAGACGGAACAATTAATAAAGAATGAGGGTTTATCACAACTTAAATTTCGCCAAACCTAGATTACTGGATTACTAAGTTAATTAAATTAAATTAACTAACCTAGCTCGAGTTCTCTTAACTTCTACCAAATCGCGACATAGGTTTAGATGATTAATATGTAAATAATTTGACTTGGAGTCGGCACTAATCATTTAGTGTAGATTGATTAGAACCTAAATAAAACATTGGGAGAAAATGTTTTATTTCTACGAACCAGAGAAACTAAGTCTGGGGACTTGATTACACTAGATTAAATCTAACACCATTTCGTTACCATTTTCATTTCATGAAAAATATTTGTTAGGCAGCTTTGGATTAATTTTAAACTAATTCCTAACATGTGAGGTGACAACATGGGTGCGCCACTCAATAAACAAAGCATTAAATAAATTGTAGTGAAAGGGCAAAGTGGACACACCTGGACGCTGCAGCCTAAACCCTAGCGTTAATCTCCCAAACACAAAACTTAGACTAATGCGATTATTTTTGGGATTTTCACTTATTTAAATGAAATGCAATGCAACTATACTAAAATGAAAAACATTTAATTAAATGGCCTAAGTCTAATGACGTTCAATTAAATGACATGTATTATGGTCCTAACTTACCTTTTCTAAATGATGGGCAAAAATGTCGTGCAACTAAACTATATGTCAGGCATTTTATTTAAATGACCCTAAGTGACTAAATTAAATTAATGCATGATCCTAAACATGTAATTCTATAGGAACCTAGACGTGGAACTAGAATTAACCTAGACATAATACTAATGCATGTACTAAGACGGGACTCTAAATGAACCTTGTCATTATGCTAAATGAACATAGACTAATGACGTGGCAAAGATGACATACACATGCGAGGAGTATTTTTTGATATTTTTGGTAAAATTCGGAATTAAAATTTAATGAAATTCAAACTATCCTAAATGAAGATTATACTAAATATCTAGAAATTAATCTAAATTAAATTCTAGAATATTTTAGAAAATCTTATCCTAATTCTAAATGTTTTAAGAAGATGTTATCTAAATAGAATGCCATTCTTATTTAATATGCAAGATTATTTAAATGAAACTAAATCCTATGAAATAAAAGTTTTTAAGATACGTTAAACTAAATCCTATGAAATAAAAGTTTTTAAGATACGTTATTTTTCTAAAATGAAATGCAACTAGAAGATAGAAAATCCTATCTTCCTAGAAATGATTTTCAAGATGGGATTTCTAGTAAATCCCAACTTACTTTTTATTTTTGAATGAAAAAGAATTTCGAATTTTTTAATTTAGCAAAGCCTATCATCTGCAATTTATTTAATTCAAATAAGATGACAGATGTAGTTGGAGGACCGAATCTACATGATCGTAGATTGAATCGTCCAACTTTCCATGCCTATCGGGGCGCTATCTAGTGATTAAGATAGAATCGCCACACATTATCGATACAAGGGAAATCTCTTATTTAAATTAATTTTTTTATTTTAGAAAAATTTCCGTTATCTTTAAAAAAAATCAATTAAATCTGAAAATGATCTAAAATATTCATTGAAAGATCAAATCATTTCAAAATAGGCAACTTTATCTCAGAAAATATCAATGGATGAGGACGTTACCTAATTTGACACGTGCAGTTATCTTGTTTCCTCTTTTGAAAGTTCACCGGATCAGATCGAGGCTCGGACGGCAGCTGCTGGTGCTTCTCAGGGGCCACGGTAGGATGGCTCGAGGTGGTCGGCCTCGCGAGCTCTCCGCTAGGAGAGACGATCTTGGTCGGATGTGTCGTGGCTATTGGGCACGCGATAAATGCCAGAGAACTTTCTCAATTCCTAGGACTTTACCTGCACTCATCGAACATGCTTACATATAATCATCATATCATAATTTTTTTTCCACTTGCGTTCCTCTTGTTTGTGAGTGATCCAAAGCACTCCTTCAGAACTTCTTCACCGCTTCACCCACGAATCATCACCAAGGAATTGTGGAATTATTTCGCTGGTCACGTGGAGTTATTGCCTTTGCGAGGCAACCTTAAATTGTTGCAATTTGGTGATGAACGTCGGGTTCGTGATCCGTCTGGACAGCTGCTTCGTGGGGTCAGAGATCAGCGTCGTCGTCGTTGTGGAGGGGACAACACGTTGGACTTCGCCACAGTATCAGCGGCGAGGAAACAGCAGCAGCATCAGCGGTGGTGGTTGGCGTTGGTGCAGCCACCGACACTGATGGAGGAACCTCGATGCTGGAGGAAATGGCCACAGTCGACGGCAACTAGGGGGACACGGCCAAAAGGGGCCATGACTCTTCCTCCGTCTCTCTTTTTCTCAATTCTCACGTATGTTCTCTCTAGTGTATTCTAAATAATGAATTGACGACCTTGAATAATGAGGCATAAGCATGCTTAAATAAGCAAACCTAGGGCTACACAACTTTTGCATATTTACATAAGAGTCCCCTCAACTTTTAGATATTTGCAATTTTGTGGTCAAAATCCATCCAGCTGATCACATCTAAACGAATATGTCATCCTAGGTCATGATAATTATCACGTTCTTCAACCATGTCCAATTTCGTCGATAGAACGGCTCAAGTAAGAACAAAGCACGTATTAGCAAATAACCATGCATCACACAGTGCATCCGACAATCCGACCGATCATAAGAAGTAGTATCTTGCGCTAGAAAGTAGTACTAAATACCCACTGCTACTTACTTCTGCTTCACATACCATTAATGATCAGTAAATATTCTTTGGCGCGAGATACTCAAACCCAGAAATCATGAAAACCCTTTGAATCTCATCAGTGCAACTTCGGCATTCTTGCAGCTAAAACATGGCTGGCTATCAAGTAGAATTGCCTTAGAACCATATTCTCACGCAAGTACGTAATAACTTTGCCGATTCACAATATCACGACCATAGCATTTTTCATGTTCACCGGACTCCAAATCCAGTCATAACGACGATTGCTGCAATACCCGTCGCTCGATACCAATCTTCAGTACATGTATACAATACCTTCCTTAATTCAATGGACATATGCCACTCGTTTGAGAGAGAGAGAGAGAGAGAGGTTGTCAATTCCGAGTATGTTATAACATCACTACAAAGGATGATATAGACTAGCATGATAAGTGCACACACAAGCCATCAATTGCCTGCTCGCTAAAGAGAACTACCAAACAATCAAAAACCTCTTGCTTCAAAAAATTAGTTCTTACGAGTTTACCATTGGATAACAAAATCAGTACAAAGGACCGACTTGTTCCCAAGTAACCGAAAAGAACGTGTAACCACAGATCTATACTACCTAAGAAAGATTATCATGCAAATATAAACAGCACATCGCAGGCGAATACACTCCCCCTTGCCTCACGTAGAAGGCTCTACGGCACTGTTTGTGATACAATAGAAGCAGTTGCTGCCAAATAATACCCACTGTACCGATGCAGAAAAGATCTACTGGCAAATTTTATCAAAGAGCAAAACATACGCGCACCTTATTAATTCGCTTCATAGGCTTCGGATCATATATTCAGAAAGCATGCAAATTTATACACGGTAGAAGAGTAACTTTCCTTGACATTCTCTATAGAGGAAAGATTCTAGTCAATTCCTCGCTTGAGGCCGGCGAGGGGAGGCGAGGCAAGAGTTCGTCGGCCTGGGGCAAGGCCGATGAGGCGAGAGCTTGCTGCCTAGGGTGCTTGTGGCTGGCGACAGGCAGAGAGGAAGAAAGAAAATAAAAATAAAAATAAAAGGAATGTAAAGAAGTGGAGGGAAGAAAGATGGAAAAGAAGATAACATTTTTCCCACTTTTGAAGGTGTTTTTTTCCAAGATAGAAATTGTTTTCCACGACTAGCATATTTTCGGCCCCTCTAACGCCGGAAAATGGAGAAAATATTGTCTTGAAAGATGTTTTCCAGAAAACAAACAAATCCTAAGATAAAATTGAGGTTGGCTTTGTTAGTCTTTCATGAATATTTTTTGTCACATAAAATATTGTCACATCCTACCGTGGACCCCTTGACCCCTAGGGAAAAAACTTCTGTACAACTGCACCCTTGGGAGTTTGGCCAGCCCATTGAGTGGGCTAAGCCACACTCTGACCTCCTTCGTGAGCTCACTTATTTTGCAGGCTTAATTTTGACATTTTTCTAATTAATTATTGGACTTTTATAATTAAAAAGATTTTTTCCCAAATTATAATTTAAGTGGGCTAAATTTAGCTCTTATTAGGCCCTAAAGCCTTGTAAATTTCGACTCTCCCCTTCCCTTAGCATGGCTGAATATTTCAATTTATCTTGGCCCTGTTTGCGAGTCTTTTCTTAATTCAATTTCGTCTCCGATCCAATTTTAAATGCTAAAATGCATGATTTTAATATTCTGAAACTTAAACTAGAATGCCTAAAAACTAAATGGAAATGATTTAAATATTTTTTGCTAGGGGCCGGGGTCGGTCCCTAATTTTTTATGCGAATAGACTACTAAATTAAATTCTAAATTAAATCTAAAAAGGGGTCAAAATTTATGTGTAAACCGGGTTCTATGAAATTAATATACTACCCTTTGTATCGAGTGATTATTTATCAATGATTTTACGAGCAAATTAAATGTGACAGACAATTACCACCGCCAATTCTTTTTATGACATTGTGATCCGAAAAGAGTACGGATCCAAAACTTCTCTTCGCATT
Source organism: Metrosideros polymorpha var. glaberrima (assembly GCA_001662345.2). Taxonomy (NCBI): domain Eukaryota; kingdom Viridiplantae; phylum Streptophyta; class Magnoliopsida; order Myrtales; family Myrtaceae; genus Metrosideros; species Metrosideros polymorpha. The sequence continues at coordinate 1,444,599 of BCNH02000003.1, read as the reverse complement.
TTCAAAAAAAAAAACCTACTTTAGTTATCAAAACTCACATTTTCAACCCTCTCTCATTATAACATAGCCTATTATTAGCATTTTCGGGGGACAAAATATAATTCAACCTTAGTATTACGTTAAAGGGATAGACAATCGCTATACTATTTAAACATCATATATCAGTTCCCACAAGTAATTGAAGGGTGAGCCGTTCTTTTCCTATTCTGTATACACTAAATAATGAGTTATGTCGAGCGTTTTTGTTTTCTAGATCGATGAATCTTTTTCGGAGACTTACTATTGTAAAAAAAACAAATGCAAACTTTTTACAAAAATGGGCTTATACACAATCGATTGGAGAAAATGGGTAATTATAATCCTCAAATCAAGAATGAATAAAACCGCTAGCATGATATTTTCTTCGTATTCATGGTGCACACTCTACATTTCTTTCATATCAATAGAGATAAGCCTTTATCCACTCTTTATGGAGTGGACACGCACACACTTCGACCGGACGAAGGTGCTTCGAAATGAATGGAGCCCCAAGTTATAAATCATTAACTATCAATTACTTTTTTTCTTTTTGTCAGGAAATACCATTTTCATTCACTTGAAAGAAGTTTGTAGATACATAACGGGTGTGTTTGGGAATGACTTTCCCAAGGTCCAAAGCCCCTTGGGCCAAAACGTGGGTGCTTAGGAAAAAATTTTGAAACTCCATTCGCCAAAAGTTAGCCTTCCCAAGGCTGAAAACCCAAGACAGGTCCTAGGCTGCCTTTGGCTTTCAACTTTCTCGACATGCAAGTTAAGGGATTAATGAATTTTCTTTTTCTTCCCAAACTATCTTAGCATTAGCTTCAGAACAAAACAGTTCCCGAAGGGCTTGAGGAGGGTAGGATATCCAATTACTCGGTAGCGAATTTCTTCTTTGTGCCTTAACAACCCAATCTGCCACCCATTGGATGCTCTGTTGATATGGACCAGATTCAGGTTCGAAAAATGCCTTAAAAGCTCATGGACCTCACCGGTAAGAGTACTTCAACTCCCAGCTGATCTGTGCATTACTTGTTAGACTATATATAAGATCATAACGATCTGATTCCACTTCAAGAGAATCTTAAGTTCGGGAGCTAAAGTACATTAGGGCTTCAATCAACTCCCAACTGTCAATTACTTAGGAACGGAAAAATCTTGGAAGTTATCTGATCTGGATTCTCGAGATGTTGATAGAGGTTCAATTATGTTTGGCCTACCATTTTCGACTAAGATTGGTTCCCTTTGAAGAAATTGCTCCGATGGCCAACCTAGCTCGTGGAGCCGTGGAATGTCCTATGCCGCAGGACCACAGTGCTGCTTTCTTCGGCCTGTGACAGAAATATTATGGACCGGAAAAATGCTGGGTTCTTCCGTACTCACATACCCTTGTCAGGGAGAGCACAAGTGACCGAAGGTGCCTAAATAGCTTTGATCGAGGGGTCACTACCAGTGAAGAGAAGTTGTTTAATTGGGCGAGCGTCCACCACTCATGTAAGATCAGAGCAAGTGCGGCATTGATGATCCGAAGTAACACAGGTAAGCGACAGAGCAGCCCGCGACAAGGGCATTGCAAAATTGAGTGGGGGAGAATATCACGAACCGAAGAAATGCCAGGTTCCCCTGTACTCACGTACTCTTGTAAGTGGAGCTAGTGGAGTCGTCATGAAGAGTGAGTGATACATAATGGGAGATATGATTAATTTGTGAAAGTGGCCTCATGGTGATTTGTGTGTATATCATAAGGTTTAATGCTAAATTTTTACGTTCTATAATGCTTTAATTACGATTCGATTCTTGTTCAAGTAGACCCATTTCAATGTCTCATCTGTGTTTTCTTCAATTCGTGGAGTAGCGTTGAGCTTGTCATTTCTTTTTTGGGTTAATATCATGAAAAACCCCAAACTGATACATCTGTGACAAATTTACCCCAAATTATTTTTTTGACCACGAAAAATCCTAAACTGGTACACATGTGACAAATTTACCACAAACTATTTTTTTGACCACAAAAAACCTCAAACTGGTATATTTGTGACAAATTTACCCCAAACTAGTACACCTGTGACAATTTTACCCTCCGTTAGTTTCCATTAAATTGTATTAATACCACGAAAAATTCCAAACTGGCAAACCTAAGGCAAACGGAGGATAAAATCCAAAACTAGCACACCTCGTCAACTATTACGTGTCATCAAACTCAGCAATTTATCAGTAAAATTTGACAGAAACTGACGAAGGGTAAATTTGTCACAGGTGTTCCAGTTTAGGATAAACTTGTCACAAATGTACCAGTTTAGGATTTTTCGTGGTAAAAAAAATAGTTTGAGGTAAATTTGTCACAGGCGTACCAGTTTGGGGTTTTTCGTGGTATTAATCCTTTTTTTTAGCGAAATATCCACTAATGGACGTGACATTTTTGGTTTATTATCGCCGGTTTCAAAGGATTTTGTTGACTATTTATATCATGAAATGATTAAAAAATAAGGAATGATGCAATCATCAAATAATAAATACGAAGACCCCAATGTCCGTGCGTTCGATTAGTCGCCATTCCGTTCGTGGAAAATGAATTATTAAAAGCTAAAACTTTTGACTAGACATAAAAATAGCAATTCTGCCAGCATTTGAGGCTCTCTCTTTGACAGATTGGCATATTTGAACTTTGACAATTTATGAATTATAAGATATCATTAGAAAATATGAAAAAAAAAAAAATCAATGATTTCTATGAGTTAATCCGCGCCAATATCCTCCACCACTTGTGGAGATGATGTCTCAGAATTTCATATATCAAATGGAGAATTTTTGTTTTCATGGTTATTGTAGCTTATAGAGGTTTCCTAAGATCAGTCTATGGCATTTTCTATATTAGGATCTATGGTCTTAGTGTAGAGTTGTCTATACAACCAACCAATTTTAATAGGGTCATATGAATGGACAGCAATGATTTATGCCGAGTAATGTGGTGCCTAACCACTTCCTATTCTAGCTGTTTTTTTTTTTTTGGATGGGGAAGTAGCAAGATCCTAAACAAACATTTAGCGGCATGGATTATATGTCAGAGTCAGGCATAAACAATGAACGTCATCCTTCGCACTCAGCTCATGTGATCCAATACCTCCGATGCATTAGATTTCGCGCACTCCACGTGGGACTTACTAGATTTGAAAGCGCTCGTGCATGAATCAGACATAGTAAGAATCATTCCTAAGATCGGAGCGCTGTTAAATATTATCAAGATTTTCCTTCGATTTCAAGTCTATAGTATAAGGTTAATGGGCTGATCGAACCACCTAAACTTTTCCCTTCTATTTTGTGAAACTTGATAGCGAGTGCCAATGGCATTTTACAACGTTGAGTGGCATGCCATCTCGGCTTCCAATTTGGTGTTTTTCCTTTGGGAAAAACTCATCAGCTAAATAAACATCAATTGCAATCACGAAAGAGCCTCTATTTCTAAATTCAATCGATGTGTTGGAATTATGGAAAAAGGGTCTTGTCTCCCCCGCCAATCGGAACCCTTTGCTTGCTAAGTGTCCAAGACATGGAAAGACCTTAACCTGTCCCTTCTTCATTAAAAGGCTGACCTGCCTAGAACTCTCACTTCCCCCAGCGGTCGACGCTAATACTGGCTTTTAGTTTACTTGCTCGCGAGTGAAGAAGAGAAGCTTCCGTGACAGTGGAGACTACTGATCTGAATTTCTGATAGAGTATAATAGTGTTCTTTTTACTGCAGAAAAATAAATGTTAACCAGTAGCCAGTAGCATATCCGCGTGTCGCACGAGCGTTAATTATATCACTTAGGTAAGATCGGAACTCGTATCCCAGTATAAATAACTCGTACCCCATTTCATATGAATCTTTCTTTTTCGAATAAAGATGCGAAATCCGCTGTTCATATTATATATTAATGTGAAACACAGCGTCTCGATAACGGTTAAAATTTATAACTATCGTTATTGCATGACATACGGTCCAACCATACTTGAGAGGAAGGGTCGTATTTTCTCATTTGCAACATTGAAACTCATTAAGATTGATGGTATTGAACGAGGCAATTATCCAGGAGAGAGATGAATTCCGGTTGCGAATTAAGAAATCCAAGCGGACGTTTGTTTAAGAACACGACCATGCGCACGCAACGGGACATGGACTTTAATGTGCGCATCGAAACCATGACAAACGGTGGCTTTGCAGCCAAACAAAATCTCGGAAATCATGGACACATTGGACAGACAGATAGATCTCATTTAATAGGTTTTTTTCTTTTCCTACAGAGTGATGATTTGGCCGACTCTTTTCGTTGACCATTTGGACAACTCTAGTGGGTCAAACATGTGACGTCATGGGTGATAATTTCAGAATTTCAGCATTTGAACAGTGATTTATCTAGCGTAAGGTGATTGATGGATGCAATTGGCACGTAGACTTCGCGGGAGCAATAATTCTTGGAATAGAAATAAATAAAGGAATTAGATTATTGTGGAATTTGTCATTCGGCCGGTTATGGTAACCAAGATTTTACGCAATTAATCTCTGATTTGTCATTAGCGAATCGCATCTTCGAGAGGCCGTGACTCGGGCAGGAGGCGGGATTTGGTGAACTGGATTAGTTTCAACGACTTCCATTGGCGGGACGTAGATGGATCAGTCAGGCCAACCATGGAAGGTTGACCAAATTATTTCTAAGCCTACCAACTCAAAACCTTGTGCGAAGTTTCACCGTGTTTCGCGTAGGTTAGCTTTCATAACACACCATGTCGAGATTAGCTTTACATGGAAATCATTATTGATTTACCGATCGAGAAGCGCGCGAGGAAATCGACGCGAATTTATCAAAGTTAAACAACTAGCCTATTGTGTCAGTCTCATACCGATAATCACTTGATTTGCTACTTTAAAGCCAGATCGAATTCGAAATCATTTTTCAGAGGTAGCTCTTCCTTTCCCTCTTAATTCTCGAGTTGACACGCAACCGTCCCGTTCACGTGCATGTCGAAATGCTCGTAGAATTCTTCCCCGGTCATATTCCTACCATGTAGACAAGACGAATTTTGCACCATAAAGTGATAGAAAATCTAGTGCTTTTTAAACACTAAAAGGAGAAGCGAAAGGGACTTTGTGTGGGTATGTGAGGATCCCATTTTTAGTAGGTTCCAACTTCGCTTTTGTCTCATTTATTCGCGGAATCAAAATCAACACCACGGGGCTGGTAGCGATAACAGGACCAGCAACACCGCATCTTTTTACGAATCTCTTTTTCCCTCACCTAACCAAAAAAGAAATGAAAGATTCAAGGACCACCAAATTCAGGAAGAAAGAAAAAAGGCATCTTTGACCATCAATGAGGAAAGTCAAATTAATAAGTATAACATTAATATGTAAGTAGCGAAAACGACACCCCAAAATCTCCATAATCAGAATCTAAAACACATTTATGGTGAGAAAAAGAATTTACGCACCCGACTTGGAATCCATTGTTCTTGATATGGAATAGCGACGATCCCTCAAGTGCTTTTCTTCAATTGCCCTCTTGATCACTGGCTCAATGAGACTACCCCTCACGTCAGATATCTATATCCACTTCTTATGTGATGATATTTGTGCATCAAGGTTAAATGAGAGACTTGAGTATTATTTATAGAGTTTTCAACCACAAGCCTTCTCATTAGAGGTGAGCAAAGTGGATCGGGATTGCTTGAATCGGACCAAGATCAGACCGGCCGGGTTGGTTCGGTCCTTGAGAGTACCGATCCAATCCTTGGTCCATATAAATGGAATCGGTGGCCGAGCGGTCCGATCCCCGATTCCAAGGGGGGATCGAACCGGACCAGAGTGGTCCAAATATATATATAATAGTTTTGTTATTTCAACCATCAATTTTTTATTAATTTTATTTAATTCAAAAGAGTTTTTTACAACGATTCTTTCCTAGGACCAATGGAGAAAATATGTCCAATGCCTCATTAAGCATTGCTCTTCCCAAAAGTTGTCCGTGTCTCCTTTTTGCCTTTGGAAAAATGCAATTTTCTTTTTTTTCCTCACGCGTAATATTCACAATGCTATTTTTATACCTCTTTAAGGAAATAAAAAATCCATGTGCAGCATATGGCCGGCAAATTGCCCTCTTCTAGACAATTTGCAATTCTCGAAAAATTAACAAAAAATATGGGCTAAACCCGCTTTCCCTTAGAGAAGATAGTCTTTAATTGACTAGTTATAAACATAAACATAAACATCGTTCGCTTGCGTGCAAATTTGATCACAAATAGATGTCGATGATGTTTACATTCATTATCCACCGATCACAAAACTAATTATAGGAATGGACGTGAAAGAAAAGCCCTTAGGGAATTATAAATTTGACTCTTATTTCACACGTTGACGATAAATTAGCATAGTAAGTGAATTACATGACCACCATCAGATGCGTCGCGTGTGTAAAAAATTGAAATGCAAAGAAGGACACAATATTTGTTTACCGGTCCCACTAGAACTAGACCGGACCGGATTGGACCATTGTTCCCGATCCGGTCCCCGATTTTGAAAATTTGGGGATCGGGACTAACAGTTCGGTCCCCGAATCCATATGGGGACCGGACCAACCCGGACCATGCACACCATTATCTCTCATCATAAGCTGAGCTCAACTCGACTATATAAGCCGATCCCATATTAAACTAATTAAAAATCTTTATAATCTTTCTTTATTAGATCAATTCCGTGAAACGGTAAATTACAATCTCAATTAATGTAGCCCACAGAAAAACTCTTACCTACCTACTAATCTTTCTTAATTGATGAGTCTGTTGTGAATGATTGATTTTGGCTTAATCATTCAGAGTGATTCGGTAAGAGTTTACCATAGAAAAGAAAAAACCCACATTCAAATTGAATTTACCTACTTAGGTAGCTGGTTTCAAATAGGACGAAAACCTGCCATCGTTTCTTGGTTAATACCCTTTTGGTGGCTTAAGACTATATTAGACCCTAGGGATCAGCTTCTTCTTTTTTTATCCATTACACCCACATGTTCATGACTCTCTCTCTCTCTCTCTCTCTCTCTCTCTCACATCAATGAAGTTGATGCATGCACGGTTGGCTCATGAGTTACGTATTTTCTTGGCTGGCACTGCGTGCACACCCGTATAGTCAGGGGAAAGAATACGCAGAGAGAGATATGATTTAATTTAAAGAGAATGATCAAGTATTTGTTTGTTCATAGACCTCCATTACTTCTTCTCTGATCAACCAGATTTACTTTGGTTTGTTCAATTCATTCCAGGCAATAGATACAGAAGGGTTTTGCTTCTGTGAAGTTATATAGGGGTGAGGCCTATGTGCACTGAAAGACACCAAAAAGTGTTGCGTGATACCCTCAAGGTGTTGGTTGAGAAATGTCAAAGGAAGACTAACATCTCATTTGCCAAGACCTGTTTGATTCGATTGATGAGCTAGTGTTAGTAAAATCCACATCAAGCATTAGCTCTGTGAGTGTTCTCCATCCATCTTTGGCTGAACATTTTTGTTTCGATTTAGTTTGTAAAGTGAGTGCAGTCTTCACATATTTTGTACGAGAGAGAGACTGGTTGGATTAGTGTCTGGCCAGAAAGATCGAAACTATGTCCACGACATCCATATATAGTTCATGATTGATGCAACACAACTGGTTTTGTTTGATGGGGCTGTACCCAATCTTCAATCACTTGCATAACTATTCCAATATTTTACCAAGTGCGAAACTTCAACACTTAAACGTCATGTGGAAGCACAAGTCAATGCCGACCTCTTATCCTCAAGCCTAACCTTTTAAATATTATCGAAATAATTCATCAAGTTTAGAGAGGGAGAGGGAGAGAATTGTGTGCAGTGGAGGTATTGTCTAGACCACATAGAACCCCACGGAAGACGCAAACTTTTTGAATAATTAATATACTGTGATCGATTTTATTTACCGTGTAACTCGTGAGTCTATAAAATGGCTCTTCGTTTATTCGAGATGCCGATTATGGGGATGGGGATGGCTAAGGGAAAGTAACAGATCTGAGGTCTAAATTTTGGTTGGGTAGGACCAAGCTGCGCCCCATTGCAGAGAAGTGTAACAATTCAGCAACCCATTAAAAGGCCCCCCTCCTCAAGCTCTCTCTCTACTTGCACCACAACAACACCTCCCCTATTATTGAGCCATCAATATCTTCCCCATCTCTCTCTCTCTCTCTCTCCCAAAATGTAATATCAACCTTCCAGAAAGACACAAGCAGACAGTTCCTCTTCCTTTCTTCGTACTCTCTCCCTCTGAGAACTGAGAAAAGAAGGAGCAACTCTCTCTCTCTCTCTCTCTGAGGCTGCGATGGCCATCCAAAACACAACCCTCCTCCTCTTTTCGTCTCTTCTCTTATCCTCACCAGTAATTATCTCCGCATTTGCCACTGCATTGCCAAGAGAGCAAGAGATGGACAGAGTCTCAGCACTCCCGGGTCAGCCCCCGGTGGCATTCTCCCAATTCTCTGGGTACGTCACGGTGGACGAGCAAGAGGGTCGAGCTCTGTTCTATTGGTTGACCGAGGCCACTTCGTCTCCTGAGAAGAAGCCACTCGTTCTCTGGCTCAATGGAGGTCAGTTCTTTCGCCATATATAGTAATTGATCTTGGTGTTTGTTTTCACTATGAACTTGAACCATAGCTTCCTTCTAATCTCAGTGTTCTTTTGCGAGTCAAAGCAATGAAGCCTTGTTCTGCTAAATACAAGTAAAATTACACCAGAAATTCACTTCATCCTCCTCCTCCTCCTCTTTTTGTCTGATTCCAGTTTCCAAGAAAAATTCAGTGGTCTCCATCCATCTACTTTCAATGTCTTGCTTTTATCTTTTTGGTCCTGTGAAAGAGTTCTCAAATTGACCAATATAACAATGAACGTAGGCAGACAGCTATGGTCGATCCCTCAATAAATATGCAACCTATTCACAGTTCAACCCAACTGTACCTCCTCATCCTCGGCAAGTGTTACCACCCTCACGTGCCTCTCTCTCTCTCTCTCTCTCTCTCTCTCTCTCTCCATGCATATCATATTTTGGTTTTTTCGCTTGGAAAGGAACCAACTTTATAACAAAAAAGAATAGTTATTTACATAAGGAGCCAAAGAACATAGACTCCCACGTAAGCTTTTCAGTTCAATACGCATGCAATCTCATGCTTCTTACCTCCCATTGTAAGAATCACCCACCAGTACAACGATCGAAGAAGCTCAAATCTTGTCTCCATCAGGGAAAGCAAGAACCACTCGTGTCCACATATAAATAAAAAGCAGGGCAAAAAAAAAATTGAAATTGTCCAGGCTCGGAAAATAGAAAATCAGAGTAAAACAATAGAAAAACCCACATGGGTCGTCGTGATCACTTGCTGTCTGTATCTTTTTAGGGTTTTATTCCTCCCACGACTGATGTTTATTCCCCCAAAAGCTAATGGAAAGCCTGCCTGAGAAATATTTCGTCCCTTTCTCGAGAGAGCTCACAGTCGTAAGGAAGAAGCAGACATCATAGGACCCGACAAAAACTCAAACTCAAAACAACCCCCCCAAAAGAAAATACAAAGAAGAGGAAAAGAAAAAGCCCACCTTTGTACAGTGTCTGAGCAACCATGTCACGATATTTCTTTTCCCATGTTGTCGCTAGACTCGCTACCAATGGATGATACCCGATGTTTCTGTACCTCCAGAAGCATGCGCATTCGGAGCAAAATGATGACCAGTGTGGATATGGGGCCAGCCCCGTCAATTTCTTACATGAAAAAGAGACTGCTAAATTAGTTTTTAGTAGAAGATAAATGTCATTGTTGGTGCTCGTCAATAGTAGATTTACATTAAAAAGAGACTGCTAAGCTTGGTAGGTGTTGCATGGCAGATTTACGAAGATGGGACATTGAATGCGGTTTGATCCTGAAAGGGATGGGTCTTGATGTTACGCAGTCGTCGTATTGAAACTTAGAGGCTTTTTTTTAGGTTAAACTACTGGTGAGAGCTGTCGAGGTTGGTCCCTAATCATTTAAGGCCGTTTGATTTTACTATATGGTTTTTGACTTCGATTCATGTCGACTGAGGATGACTCCAGATTGCGCCGGAACGAGATCTTGGCGTGAAATAGCGACAAGCTCTGATTAATTTATCACTGTGCTTTAGCTTGCTTCTATGCAGCGGATCTGCTCTCTTGTCAACACATTGCTTTGTAAATTGTTTCAAAAGATATGGGATTATGATAATATAACACATTGCTTATGCTTGCCTCTAGACTGGCAATAACTTCATGGACTGTGAATCCAGCGGGGCTCTCTCGATTTACCGATGATATTGACCCGATCCATCTCTCGTCGTTATCATGAAACCTCGGGACGACGCGTTATATTAGGCTAAACCAAGGCTATTTCTTTCTTTTTGGGTCTTTAACGTAGTATTTTTGGTGGGTCCTAAATAAGACGTCAAACGGGTTGACCGGACCTAATCTCCCTTTCCTATGCATCGAACAACCACCAGACCTAGTTATTGAATCGTAGAGACAGCTGATAGCATCGAAACCTAGGTTGGCGGAGGGATTAAGGTTTCCATTCTACAGTTCATACATAGTTCCTTCAGAGATTTAGCCATGGTGTGAAACGGGGACTAGTTGACCTCCATAGCTCAAGCTTGCACATGCATGGTGGACTTGACTGATTGAGCTGCAACAACTCACCTTTATTCATCGGGCAAGAGACCCACAAGTCCGTAGTTTCTGCTCCACTACATGAACCGGACCACCTTGTGCGGTTGGTGCATATGCAATGGCAGTGCATGCCGAAGCTGGTCCCCATTCATCATTTGTCTTTGTAAAGGCTTGACATCTCATCGTCCTTCCAGACCTCAACTTTCCATCGACCCATGAATTAAAAGAAGAAAGATTATGCACATTACATTAGACGTTCGTAAACTAATGTGGCGCCACGTGGATTCTGCACTATGATTGGTTTGATTTGATTGTCTCCCGGAAGTTCATGGCCAACGGCCTTTTGTTATTCGTATGATCTGACATTGCAGGACCAGGCTGCTCGTCTGTCGCATACGGAGCGTCTGAGGAAATTGGGCCGTTCCGAATCAACAGGACGGGTTCATCCCTCTACATGAACAAGTACTCGTGGAATAGAGGTATGAGGTATAATCATATTGCGATCTAACACTTGGAATTTTGAAACCTTTTCTTTTCAATGACATGGAGTTAGGACCGAAGAAAAAGGTAGGAGGAATATGTTTGGCCTAATTCAGCAACACTAAAAATGATATCGTGACATGGTCTGCAGAGGCAAATCTTCTCTTTCTTGAATCCCCAGCTGGAGTTGGTTTCTCCTATACAAATACCAGCTCCAATCTCAATGATTCTGGGGACAAACGAACAGGTAATCATATAAATGTTTTAATGTTGCTATACTAAAACAAATCTTCATTATTAGCTCTGAACATTAGAGACTGATTAGGAGTCGCCAATTCTTGTGACGCAGCTCGTGATGCTCTTGTCTTTCTAATAAGATGGATGTCCAGATTCCCTCAGTACCAACATCGCGAATTTTACATCTCGGGAGAGAGCTACGCAGGTAATCAACCGATTCGCCCACGGCGAGTCTCACATTTCGTTACGGCATAATTCCCCATTTTGACTGAAAATGTTTGCTTCCTCTTTGGTTGGATTCGCGCTCAGGGCATTACGTTCCCCAGTTGGCGAAGTCGATACATGACTACAACAAACAACATTCTTATCCCATCATTAATCTCAAAGGATTCATTGTGAGCTCCTCCAGTTGACTCCAAAATCTCGAATCTATTTCCACATTTTTAGTGACATCATTTTCTTGGAACTTGTCTCTAATTTGGACATACGTACGTAATACAATGCAGGTGGGAAATGCAGTGACGGATAACTACTACGACAACTTAGGAACAGTTGCATATTGGTGGAGCCACTCCATGATCTCAGACGCCACCTACAAATCAATCCTCAACGACTGCAACTTCACATCTGACAACTCCTCCAAGCAATGTGATGATGCTGTGAACTATGCCATGAACTATGAGTTTGGCAACATCGATCAGTACAGCATCTACACACCCGCTTGCTTGTCCTTGCCCAATAGCACTATCAGGGTCAAGAACACCCTCCTGCGACGGCGCATCTCGGGTTACGACCCCTGTACAGAGAACTATGCCGAGAAGTATTATAACCGGCCCGACGTGCAAAAGGCCTTGCACGCGAACATTACGGGGATTCCTTACAAGTGGACTGCTTGCAGGTTATTTATTCAATCCATCTTGCTCATTCTAATTCTCTTCAATTTTCTTAGAAGAAATCAGAGATTTTATGTTGCTTGTATTGTGTTATGAGCAGTGACGTTCTGATCAAGAATTGGAAGGATTCTCAAAATTCAATGCTACCAACATACAAGGAGTTAATTGCAGCTGGACTCAGGATCTGGGTGTTCAGGTAGATTCATTCTTCCTTTTATTCCCCTCGTTTTCACTGCAGAGACTTAAACTTAATTTTTATTGCCATCGTAAGCAATCGATAGCTGTTGTTGCTATGCATTTTGGCGGTACATGGTGTCTAATTCGTTGTACGGGCCCTCTAACAATTAAGCCTGCTACAATTTTCAGATAACACTCGTTAGACAGTGACAAGAGCTATTTGACCCCAGCTAAAAGCAGCAGTTTTGACCAGTCATGAATGATGCTGGTGAGACTGAGACTAGATTTATAGAAAAGAAATTCATCTATATCTGTCTCTACCGACTCTTAACAACCAGTGACTTTTCACTTTTCTGTCATACTTTCTGATTTCACCAGAGTCTTCCTGTTCCTAGGGGAGTAAGTCATAAAGCATAGATTTTTCACCGCCTGTGTTCTTAGAACATTTGATTTCAGCTTTAGGAAAAGAGAACTTATTCTTTCTTCTTTTTTATGTCTTTTCTCCATGTCGTCTCTTTCTTCCCTCTCTGAATCACAGACTACCACAGGGGTATAGTTGCGTGCATCAAATAAGACTCCATATTATCATTCCTGAGCCTACAAAAACTTCACGGAAGGAATTAAGATGAACACCATCTAGGAGTTATTTTGGTGGACAACAATTTTCAAGAGCCTTCTTGTCCTTCCTGGTCAATGCAGAAAAAAGAGTGATTGGATTGAGCATTCATGGGTAGCTTGTGCAAATAGTGAAAACCTGCCTCTTGATCTTCAGTCTTGAAATCAACCAGGATTAAAAAAATCCAGACTATTGTGGAAAGGTCAACATCAGAATTTCCTTGCCTTGATTGGACTAATAACAGTCTTTTTAAATGATCTCTGGGGGGGTTTTGGACCAGCAGGGGCTGATTGGACAGATAACAGTCTTTGGAGGGCACTTGATGGGTCTTAACTTTGGGTTGAGTGTTTGGACATAAATTTCCGATCACAGGCATTTATCTCATGGATTTTCTTCTGGAAAAAGGGCTTGAGTTTCTGCAGTGGTTTGCATTTTCTCACCTTTCATTCATGTCACCTGATTTTTCGTAGTATATTTACCTAATCACCTATGCATCATCTGTGAAATACGATACCGTGAAGTAACACCAAAATGATGTAATGTCGACATATCAAAAATCAACACGACTTTTGTCAAGCGACATTCATGAAAAGTGTCCATATACACGTTCTGCCGTCGATATGATAGAGCCGATAGATGGTAGTGAAGGAAAATCCAGAGATCCATGTCACATGTGCTAATTACAGTTGCATAGAGTATAGGCGGGTACGCATTCCCAATAATTAACTCCTTGCTGAGTGACCATTTCTTTCGAACCGGGCAGCGGCGACACAGATTCGGTGGTTCCAGTGACAGCCACCAGATTCTCCCTCCGCCATCTGAATCTCACCACTAAAACTCAGTGGTACCCGTGGTACTCTGGCAATCAGGTTGGAGGATGGACCGAGGTATATGATGGGCTAACTTTTGCGACAGTGAGAGGAGCTGGGCACGAAGTGCCTCTGTTCCAACCCAAGAGGGCCTTCATTCTCTTCAAATCATTCTTGGCAGGAAAAGAACTGCCAAAGTCTTGACACACTTTGCTGTGGGTTGAAAATAAAGGCAAGATAGGGATTTGATTATTTGTTAGCTTTGATGGGAGTTGGTGGAGCAATCCAAATGACTTGCCGCATACGAAATAAAAATGGGGGAACAAAGCGAGTAAAAGCTAGGGAAGCAAATGATTCATTTACATTAGTTTCTTTTGATTGTATGGATGAATGTGTCTAAATTTAGGGGGATCTCTACCAAAATTCTGGTAACATAGTAAAAGTAGGGTGTCGAATATCGATACAATGCAAGGGGAACGTAATTCTTCAAGAAATGGTAATTGCATAGTGTTGTTCTCTGTTCTTTGTTCATCTGTCCTTCCTTCTCTCCTCATAATTTAGATCTTGATCAGTGTGATATTCCTATTGTAGCTTTGATCACTCTTTACCACGAAAGCTAAGAGAAGCATCGTTTCTCATTACAAGTTTATCATGAAAACTGAGAGAAGCATCATTTCTCAGTAGCAGTGCTTTGCGATTGTCTAAATGCCAGAATAAAAAAGAAAAGCACAAGAGACCGCTTCTCGACTATTGAGTTACAATGTCACAAAAGCTATGGCAACATTATAGCCTTCAATAGAGAGATTTGGTATGACATTTCATATCACAGACCTAGATCTAAGATGAGCTAAGTACAGGTTACACAGGGAATGTTTGAATGGCGGACCAAATCACGTGAGGTGCCATCAAAATTATATCAACCTAATGATTAAGATGTATGCAGATGTTTCGGTTAATTTTCCAGGCATAAGATCGGTCTATGGATGATAAGTCGCGTTCGACATGTAGTGCATCCCCGACAGAGCTTAACAGCAGCATGTCTAGACTCGTTGCTTCAGTCCGTCACTGAGCTGGTTTGAAAGTTAGTACTTACAAACTTTGTCATTCATTCTCTGCCTTGAATAGTAATTCAAAGCTACCCTTTTACTAAGTGCAAATGTCAACTACAGTGGAAGGATGTAAAACGAGTGATATATTTCACTGGGACTGTATAAAAGGCAGAGTCATCTTCAGACACAGGACCACAAGTGCACTATATAAGAATGAAGAGGAAGGTCTCTCTCTCCCATGAGTGTTTGGCAAACAAAACAATCAAGAACCCGTCAACGTCATGCTAGTGTTCTCTAAAAAAGCCAAAAGTTGAAAATGCAGGCCTTTGGTTCTCAACTAAATGTCTACTCCCCAGAAATTCCTCCTCAATCTTCTACTTGCCTATTACCTTCTCCGGGAAAAATATTGCAGGTCACATTTCACAAAATAAATTAGAGTTAAAATGCATCATGTAACTTAACAATGTAATTGATTCTGTCTCCCATGTCGATAACAAATTTGATTGTAACACAATACATAGAGGTGAGACCTAGCCTAATTGTTTCAGGCTTAATTTTTGTGAGAATGCTTTGTCTACTATGAAATGCATTGAGTGTCGGTTCCTTTTTCCACGCAGTCGTCATTACCCAAGTATCCATGTCTTCCTGTTCCACTTTATTTTTTGGTATTTCTCAGGTCATCCACAGCTCAGCTAGATTTAAGGGCTGGCTAGTTTTGTGGGACATGTTGCTTTTTCAACCCCAAACCTTCATTGAGAAAAAACAGAAAGTGACCATAACCTTCATTCTACCCAAAAAGAAGAAAGCATAAGCTTCATTCATGGTCCAACTGTGCAAAATTTTGTATGTGTTGCAGTACAGTGCTTGAAAAGCAACCACATCCACAGCCACAAAATTAGGCTTGTGATTCAGGTGAGGATGAAAATATTGAGGTCAAACGATTTGCAGATGAAAAGCCCAAAGCCCAAAGCCCAAAGCTTTGCAGCATCTCTTTTTATCACAGCTCAGCTCACGGTTCATGGTCGCATGAGAAAAAAAAAAATAGAAGAGAGCTAAAAAGAAATTTCTTTTTTCTTTTGGAGCTGGCTGGAACTGAAGCTATAAATTAGTGTGTTCCATGGGGGCTACTGCTAGATCTGGGAAGGAAAAGAAATAATCAGAAATGGAAGTTAGAAACATCTTGTAGCTCAAAGAGAAACGTATTGGGGGGCAAGATGGTGAATTCACATGAAAGCGACCTTGCAGGTGGGAGAGTTATAATAATGTGAACAGACAAAAAGCAAGCAAAGCAAAGCATCTTTCTCGATTCCTCTTTTATCTGAAGTTTCTTTTCGTTGAGAAAAGAAAAAGAAAAAGAAAAATCCCAACATGAGCATGACCCATGAAAGCTCTTAGTCCTAGAAATGAGGTGTAACCACAGCTGCAACAGCACATCAGCAGAGAAAACAGGCAACGTCCCATTTTTATCTCTCTCCCTGCCTTTTTCTGCCTCTCCTTTCTGTGCCTGTCCCTCTCTGTGAACTCTCTCTCTCTCTCTCTCTGAAAAAAATTAAATGCGAAGTCGCGTACACCCAACAAGGAAGAAGAAACATAGAAACTCCACATACCCAACAAAGCTTTCATTTCATCCCTAAACAAAAAATAGAAGACGGAGAAAGAAGAGTCAACTGGCCAACTTTCCCAACCCTTCTCTTTTCTTCAATGGCCCAGCTCAGCTGGACCAAAACTTATGTAGCTGCAAGGTAAAACAAAAAAGAAAGCGAAGGAAATTTGGGGGGAGAGAGAAAGAGAGAAGCAAAGAAGAAAGAGAAGATAGGTGCCTTCAGATGTCCTCCAACCATACCCACCTCCCTCTCCAATAAAAACAATGTTGGGTCACAAATGCCCTTCTGCAACCCCCCAAAAAATCCCATCTTCATCACTACTGTCTCAACCTCAGCTCTCTCTCTCTCTCTCTCCCTCAAAAGAAATACCCATTTTTATTTTTCCCCCATCTCTTTCTTTTTCCACACAACCGAATTATGTGGGCTTTATTGGGTTTCTTGTCTTGGTCAGAGTTTTCACAGAGAAAACAGGGAAGGCGAGAACCTTCTCATTTTCCCCTTCCCGTCTCTCTCTTTCTTGTTTCTGGCCCTCTTTATTGTTTTGTCCTCCCAACCCTCCGTCTCTCTCTCTCTCCTTTCATTATTTCAATCGCAACCATCTCTCTGGCGGCCTCTCTTTTCAACTTTGTTTGCTACCTTTTGTTGCCTCTGTTCCTGACCTAAGATGAAGAAGATGAAAGGAATAGCTGTTATGGAGTCTTCTCCATATGCTGCTGCTCCTGAAGATCCAAGAATCAGGTACAAACACCAGAGTCTCATGCAGGACTACCAAGATCTGGAAAAGGTAAAACTTTTCCATGTGGGTATTCGTAGAAATGTCCCCTTTTGGCTTAGTCTGTGTCAATTCTGTGTTTGTGTGGCATGGATCTAGGTTTTCTTCATGTTTTCCATTGATACTTGTCTAAAATTCCCTGTTCCGTAGTTGTTGCGTTGCTGATCTTCTCATATATGCTAGAGATAGTGATTACAAGTTTGGTTAATTGGAATTGATGGTTTTGAATCGGTGTATGATTTGTGGCTTTTCATGGTTGTGTTTGTTTGCCTTATTTTTAGCTGCAGGATGATTAAAAAATTCCCCTTTTGTGGTGAATATACGTACCTTGTGAATTTTCTCTCTGTTGAACTTATTTTGAGTTCTATCAATTGCTTTCTGAGAACCTTTTCTGGTTTGCTAGGAGACTACTAGAGGAGAGAGATGGCTTAATGGACTGAGGTGGTTGTAGATTTTTATGGCTGATAGAGTTTGTGTTTTTGTTTTTGTTTTTTTAATTTTGCCTATGGCCGAGGAATTTTATCCCTTATAAACTAATTTTTGCAGCATCCTCTTAATTTCAGTGGTTTAATTCTGGTCTGGCAGTCTGAGAAAAAGGAAGAAAAATTAGATATCTCGAAGGTTTTCTTCTGCATATCGAACGAGTAAGATGAAAATCATGTGCTTGATTTGGCTCATTGATGATAGTAGTCAGCTTCACTAGCTGACCGTCCTTGATTTATGGTGGTTTTAATATATTTTACGTCACAAGATGGCCTGCTCATCGTAGTTGTTGCCCTGTCTTCTGCTGTAACTTAACTACTATTTCTGCAAGTTCTTGATTTAGTTGCATATATGGGCTCATGCCAATACTGGTTTTATAGGAAACGAATGCCATGAAAAAGAAGATGGAAATGCTGAAACAGCACAAATTTACACTGTTAGCTGAAGTCCAGTATGGTTTCTTACATCCTTGGCCCTTGGGCGTACATTAATAGTCATCAAGTGGATTAGAAGCATGAGCTATTTGTGATTTTTATCAACAGATTCTTAAGGCGACGATGCAAGTACTTAATGGATAACCAGCTCTCATCTCCGCAACAGCCACGTAGTCGAGCGAAACGTAAAAATATAGAAGTGAAGAGTGATAACCTGGCAAAGGCTAGGAAGACAGCTACAAAGGGGTCTGCTCAAGGCAAATCTGCTTCAGCTCTTGATCTAAATAAAAAGGGGAAAGTCAAGAACGGAAGGAAAGCAGCCTTGCAAAGTCCCATGCCTCTTTTAAATGCGAAAGAGGAGAGAACCGTTGTTGGGAGGGAAGCTGCGTACCACAACTCCACACGAAGTTTGGACTTGAACGAGAGGGATTTGATTGCTAGTGGGCGGGAAGTTGCCATACAAACTCCCACCCCGGTTTTTGATATGCATCATAAGGAGAGGCTTCGTCCAGGAAGAGAAGTTACCAAGAGAAACCCCACTCCTGTCTTTGATTTAAACCAGATTTCGGTAATCAATCATTTACTAGGATGAGTTTTTTTATCTTTTATATCTGTGTCAGCTGTATGTATGATAGTAGATCATTGCTTGCCACCTTGTGTTGCAGACAGAAGAGTTGCAGATCAATGATCAGCAGCCAAGAACTGAAGAAGTAAATAGAAGTTTAGGTACAGGCGATGGTGAGGAGCTCAATAACGATGTGAAGTTATCGAGTTTTAGGAATAAGAATACTGCGAACGGGCTTAGCAAGGTAGGGAAGAGGAAGATCTCGTGGCAAGATCAGGTGGCTTTAAGAGTTTGAGGTCACATTTACATATTTGCCGAGCTGGGATTGTTGCTTGCTGGGGCTTGAAAATAAACCCCATATGTGCCTTGATGTTCACTTTTGCCTGCTTTTTTGTCAACAACAATCAGGTTATGCAGTCACAATAGTTGCATAATACGTGTCTAGGGATAGAATCGATTAGCAAGGTAAATGAAAAACCTACACTGAACCTATATCAGCATTCATCAGGGCAGTGAAAAGTCACTGTGCACGATCTTCTACTCCTTGAATTGCTGCATGTGGTGAGGTATATAGCATTTCAGAAAACTCCTTTAGCCCAAGGGCATTTGCATTTTCCCAAAGACATTCCCCCAAAGGTGAACCGAACGCACCCACAACCCTGCAATCTTGCATCAACAGCTTTAGGAGCATAATATGAGAATCATCTTTACTTGACTATAACTAAGCTTTCTGTGCTCGTGTGAATCAGTGTACTATAACTCTCATGGGAACCAGATAAATCATGTGATATATCAATTCTCAGGAATACTACTTTTGCACAATGTTCATATCTATGGTTCTTTGTTTCCAGCCGATTGTAGTAACTTTCGGTTCGGTATGATTTGATTAGCATGAAGTCATTGTAGTTGGAAATCACGAGTTAAAACGGAGAATCGTTCATGCAAGTTGTACCAGTGACTTGGCCCACCAGAGAAGTTTGCTTGGTATTACTTCGTTATCGAGTACAGTAGGAGTTGAACAAAATAGCATCTCCCCATTGTTCGCCAATGCATCGCCATATCTCTCCTCTTCAAGTGGCGTGAAGGAGTAACAGTTCCTCCCGTAGAACTTGGGCTTTATATTGAAGAGAGAAAATTCATCATGAGGGAAAGTTGAATGATTTTCGGTAATGTGTAGATGTGATGCGTAAGTTTAAAAAGGGTCTCCCTATCTGTAATCTCCAGTGGGTTCTAATTATGGTTTTCAAAGATCTTGAGGAAATCCTGTGTTGGTCTGTCATTTTCAGTCCTTTCTTTTTCTTCATTTGTCCTAATATTAAGTCGGAGTGGGTTTGAATTTGTAATGCGACTGCTCGTCGATCAATGATTGTGTCGCGCATGGCTTTGCACTAGGATGCTGATGAGTGCTCCTGGCTTATGCATATTGAGAAGCAACAGAGGAAAGAGCGCGTGTTCTATAGCCACTGAGACAACAGGATCCACGATATCAAATTAACCAGAGTGAAGGACAAGGGTTTGTCGTCGAGGGGAGAAATCATGGCCGTGGTAAAGTACGACCTGATGAGAGTAAAGTACGGTCTGATGAGAATGCTCGACCACCCACACCGTCGTCGTCCGACTCCCTAGCACGAACAAATTCCTAGAGCGTTATGCTAAGTACGTCTTCAAGTCTGTTGCTTGCTCGGAATTCAGGATAGTTTATCGTAGACTTTGTTAAACTCTCAGGCTCACCAGCTTGTTCTTTGCTAAATTGGAAGAAAGTTTCAATGACGGGCAACCAATAAATCGCGGTCGAAGAGTTCAGGATTTGTTATATTGGGCTTGAAGTGGGTTGGGAACATCATACGAAAATATTAGTATGAGCAGCTTTACTTGCACATATACAAATTAATAGTTCTTGATTCTCATCTCTTCTCTAGTTCTTTTCTTCAGGGATTGTGCGATAGGAAAGGGAGCTGCAAACTCCTATGGACTAAGCAGCTTTCCTAGCACAGATAACCATGAAATACTTGCTCATCTGTTTCATATTTGTTTCATTTCCACATAATATAAGTGGACAAAAAAGAAAACTATCGATAGTGTGCTTTCGCCTTTGAACCTTTAATCTGTCTTTAATCACGTAAGCATAATATATCTTACAGCTGAGGATCAATAATTTCAACATGAAAATAAACTTTATCGGCTTGTTATGTCGATCAAAGGGATATCCTGCAAAAACCAATCTACTGATTACATGTTCTTCAGTACTAGAGATAGGCACGGGGCGGGCAGCGACAGGGAGGAA
Organism: Metrosideros polymorpha var. glaberrima; assembly: GCA_001662345.2. Classification (NCBI taxonomy): domain Eukaryota; kingdom Viridiplantae; phylum Streptophyta; class Magnoliopsida; order Myrtales; family Myrtaceae; genus Metrosideros; species Metrosideros polymorpha. The sequence goes on along the minus strand of BCNH02000003.1, from coordinate 1,423,484 downwards.
AAGCGATGGTGAAGAGGAGCAACACAAAATGTCTGGCAAAATAACTTAGAATGTCTGGAGAAATAACATCAAAGTCTCTAAATGTTAATCAGCTTCCAATCAACACACCAAATTAAAGCAAATTGTCAAGGTAATAACTCTGCTCATTTTTATTCACAAGATCATGAAATACAATGAACTTTACAGAATTTGAAGCGGGCGAGATGCAAGTAATTGATGGCGACAGTTCCCAGTACTCACTCACTCAGACTGTCTCTGCTTTCTCATGTCTCAGTTGCCTCTTTTGGGTAGCTCCTCTGTGTCCTTTTCAGGATCTTCCGCCGCGAGTGAGTACATCGGTGGCAACATTTTGTTCCACGTCAGAGTTGGCGGATGCTCTGGACACGGCAGCACAGCCAGCTTCTTCAGCTTGACCCAGTTCTCGTAGACGAGCAATATGCTTTTTTCCCTTTTTATGACTCTCCATGACTGTCTTTGAGAAAGCACCAATTTGGCACATCTCACACCAAAACTGGAAATTCTTGTTCTTTCTCAAACCTTCGGTGTTCTCCAATTTCTGCGCCATTTTCAGCCTTCTAAGTTTCATCGAATCTTTAAGCTCTTGGTTTACTTGCGATTCAGTATTCCCTTCCTTGCCAATCTTCTGAGCTAAAGAAGCTTCTTCAATCTTGTGCTTCTTAAGCTCTTGGTTTACTTGCGATTCAGTGTTCCCTTCCTTGCCAATCTTCTGAGCTAAAGAAGCTTCTTTAATCTTGTGCTTCTTAAGCTCTCGGTTTACTTGCGAATCAGTTTTCCCTTCCTTGCCAATCTTCTGAGCTAAAGAAGCCTCTTTAATCTTGTGCTTCTTCCCTTCGAGATGTTCTTTCAAACCTTTCTCGCTCGTAGCACTGACCTGGCAAAGTGCACATGTCCACTCCTCCTTGGTCTTCTTCTTTCGACTAAATGTGGACAATTCACCTGCATCAGCTGGAGATGTTGAAGCTTTTCTTTTGGCTCTGAGGAGAATTGGATCCGGTCTAGGCTGCAAGAAAGCTCCCAGAAATGCTGTCGTTAATGCTCTCTTCCATTTAAAAAAAGACTAAGTTGGTGAGCTTGAGAGCCTGAGCAACATATTGACTAAACTAACTTTGTCTCGGATTATCAACCCATCGTAGGCCTTGAGAAAATTCTGCTCTCGTTGCCATAACAAAATTCAACAACAAAGATATTGGCATCAATGTAGTAAAAAACGGTTGATAACTGACTTGCTATGCTACAGCGAGGTGAAGCCAGAAAATTCCACTTAGAACTTGCTTCTAATCATGCTTGCAAATTTCCTTGAGTGCACCTCATCTGCAGTCTCCAGTTCGATGCAATTTAATTACATCTACACCTAAACTGAACTAAGTTACAGAATTGCATGCCCTCAATCCATTTACAGAGATTTCAGAAATTCTATAAAAACCTACAGGAATGACAAACTGTTCTAGATATAGTTTTGATGTCGCCTAAAAACAGATAAATAGAAAAAGCTGAAACTTAAAAGTCAAATCAAAACTAAGACAACCAGTGTCTAGCTTATTGTTTTCAGTTCTTGATCAAACAACTGATCAAAATTCTTGGCACAGTCAATGTCTACTGCGTGAGCTATTTTCTTGAACGACCATTGAGTTTAAAGCAACCACAAGTTTTACCAAATCTAATTTCTTAGCCATGAACTTCCATTTCAAAATTGACTGACTTCATTTTCCAAACAATTTTCTTGAAGGCCCTCAGTTGCCATATTGCCACAGAGACTAAACAAACATCAGATTTACCAACCAGGTTCTCTATCCATGGAATTCTACCTCAAACTTCATTAATTTTTCTAACTGTACCTCTTGACTTGAATCAAAGGGAGAGAAAAGAATGAAACCCATGTCACAGGAGCAAATTTCAAAATCAAGAAGTCCTCAGCACAACTTGATTTACAGCATGAAGAAGAATATTCTAGAGATAAAGATCAGAGGAGAAACATAACAGGTCTCTGGCGTTGCCCAGAGATGTGTAGTAATTACCAGAAATCTGAATGAATACCTAAACAAAACATGCTTGCACTAACCACCAAAATTATCATACAAGCTTGTCTGCACAAAACAATTTAATAGACAAAAAAATAATTCAAGGCCAAGATAAACATGTGCTAGCTAATCTTGAAAGAAAACCAGACATCGAAATCACTACCTTATCATTGACAAAGCTATTATCTATGATAATTCACAAGTTTAAAAATAGAACATGAATTCTCCAGCAGAGTACTAGCATATAACTAGTCGTGATCCCAACAGAATGTCTGTAATTTCCAGTTCAGACCATTCATGCTTTCTATGTAGAAATGCATCATATGTCATTCCTATGTACTTTCCCACCCATTTGAAAGGTTTGGAGAAGATAGATTTTCCCCAAAAACTTCTCTACTCAATCAGGCTAGATTATAATTTTTTTCAGGATATAGGCTACTGTCCCAAGCATACTTCAAGAAGGCAACATTATGCCTATACAGTCTTCATAAAGCCAGAGAGATAATGGATCTCATTACATAAGATGAGAACAGTTCTGTAAAGGATACCATGATATTAGTTATCTATATACACTCCGTAGTGTTGGGTCAAGAAAAATTTTACAGAGACAAAAGGTAGGAGCTACGACAACTTTATGCAGCAATAATCATTTGAATTCTCATCGATGGAGCTAATTGAGTCGGATCAATTGAAAGCAGTACCGAACAGTCATCGATGACGAAAATTGATGTTTAGCACGCTGTCAAAAGCATATTGATGATCGGTATGAGACACTTTATGCTAAAAAATGCTAAGATTGAATAAATGTTGAATTTCTTTTCGAACATTTAAATGGGTGTAGTAGATCTCATTAAATTGATCTAGAATTAATTATATTGTCAATAAAACTAGGCTTAGAACTCCCATATTGTCAATAAATGGGTGGGTCTTAATCAGCAATAATCATCTCAAATCGCAATGTGTCTCATAACAAACAGAAATATGATTTCAAAGGCATGCTAAACAACAATTGTTGTTACCTCATTAATAATGAAATGCTACTTTCAGCAGATAAATATGACTCAAGCTACTCCATCGAAGAAAGTTCAGAGAAGGCACTTGGGCAAAGCAACATTTTTAGATTCTACTTTGTGCATACAATAATTTTTATCGAACTAGCATTATGAAGTATATGATGGACAGATAACATAATGGGATGTCCAATTGAGTTATTCAAATAGTTATCCAGTGATTTCCCTTAGTTTGGAAGAAGACTCCCCTAAGTACATATATTGCTCTCTTTACCATGTTTTGCATCAACATGATCTAATTATATAGACAAAAATAACACAGTAGATTGTCTTTTCTCTTTTGACAGTTGAAGACCACTATCGCCTATCCAGTTTAAGGTGTCACGGAATACTGAAAGATGCTTCAGAATGTCATGCCTGGAATTCATAATGTAGATAAGAAAATCTTGTACAAATTTCTCTTTCCTATTTTTCTTCCCATTTTTATTGGAGAAAGAAAATCAATTCTTACGAGTATCCCCATAATTAGTTTATTATGCAACCAGCACAAAGGACCTTCATTTAACAACTATTGTAATGTCAATATCAAGAATATGCATAGCGCTCCCCCTAGAACCAGCAGTAGCCATGTCTGATACTCTCATATTCTCACACCAAAGATAATTTCACAAGCTTCCTCTACATCTAATTTAAGATAAGAATAGCATAAAGTATTCTCAAAATCACCTGTACCCAGAAAGGCTCGCCTAAGCAAATATATATATGAAAAGGCAAAGACATAAAGTTCCTCAAAATTGAGAACTTACCAGCATTATCAGTCTATCCTTATTAAGTTCGGGCTTAATGTCAGTTGGTGTAGCTTCCGGAGACCGAATCAATGGCAATGGTGACACATCAACTGCATTACGACCAATATATGCCAGGTGATCCTCCATGGCACGGCTTTCAAGCCAGTGCAAAGCAGGATGTCCTTGGTTAAAGCCAAACCACATAGCCGATTTCCCTTCGAAAGGCAATCCCTCGCCAGCGCGCCGCAGCACCATTTGTCGCTCCAACATCATCTCCCTCCGCACCTCATCTTCAAGCATCTGCCGCCGAGCAACCTCCGAGGCAATAATCTCCTCCCGTATTTTCTGCTTCTCGATCTCCCTCTGGATAGTTTCCCGGACTAGATAAGAGTCCCGCATTGCATCGAATTCGCTGTTCAAGTAGGGCCTTAAATTGTGAGTCCCTGGAAGATCAACTGGGGTCGCATGATCAGAGCAAAAACTTCAGCGACTGAATCAAAGATCAGAACTTTCTTGTCTACTCCAACGTGCATGAATAACACTCCCCGACAGCCGAAAACAAAGAAATTCGACAGCTAAAAGACTAATCTTTTCGAGCAAACCGCCTTTGCATAAAAAAGGGTTCAATAGTTCACTCCAACACAAGAGAATCAGCAGAGCAGAAACCAACGAAGCAATCCCACACAAGAAAACCGAAACACAGTAAAGAAAGCAAACAAAAAACCGAAACTTAAGCCAACTCAAACTCAGAAACTTGAACGAACTCAACACAAACGAGAAAAGGCAAAAAAAATAAAAATAAAAAAACGTACCTCGCCATGCTTGGTCGGAGAAGAAACCGACGCCGGAGGAATGAGGGCAGACGGGCTGAGGCCTGGAAGTGGAGGCACCGGCTCGGTACTTGAACTCCATGGAAAGATTTCAAGAATCCCAAGAATTCAATAGATCTGGGGGAATGTGTACAGTGGCCGGGGAGAAGAGAATCAACGAAATGAATGGTGGGAGCGATCCGCTTCTCGAATCTCATTAATACTGGAGATTTGCTTGCTTGTTTATCAGCTCACCGTTTAATTGACATGACAACATTGGCGAAGCCGAAACATCGTACTTTCTTTTCTTGTTTTTTCCCCTTTTTTTTTTTTTTTCCGACAAAGCTCGTTTTGAATTTGATTGGCGGCCCAAAAAGGGAAAGAAGGAAAGGTTGAGAAAATTGCATGAAATAAACACATTAAAATAATGATTTTTTTTTTTTTTGGATTAGAAGAAAAGGAACAAAGTTAAATAGTTGTAACTCGTAAGATGAAATATGTGAACATATTTACAAAAATTATGTTAGCCATATTGTCTCCCTTTTATTGGTGTAACCATTCTATAATGGTTGGATAATAACGCATTTTAATAGGTATAGACCTTATGAAAATTTTTCATAAAAAATATAAACATGAAAATCTTCTTTAATGTGATTATGAATTTATATAAGATAAGTAGGGGCGTTTGAGAGAGAACTCATTTTTTTCTCTTACAACATATTGAATTAGATCCGATATGTTATTTGAAAAAGATAAATTAATCAAGAACTACCAATCAAGATAAATGTGACGAATCTGTTGACACCAAAAAATGACTAATTTTTTTTTTATTATTGACAAATGATAGACTTAATCGATGAGAGCAGAATTTGGTCATTTATGTACAAAATCATCAGTTGCTTAAAGAGAATCGACAACTTGCTAGTGAAAGCCATCGGTATCAACGACAAGAAATCGACATGAAAATAATAGCTAGTTGGTTATCTTCGCATCCGTTCATGAAGTTATTTATCTTTGCATTCGTTCGTGAAGTAACTTTTAGTAACTGTCGAAAAGATAACCGTTGGTGACATCTATTCGTAAAGTAACATTTGGTAACCATCGAAAGGGAGTTATTTGTTCTTTTGAATCTAGTTACCGCCGTTTGTTAGGGTTATAAATACCCCAAGTGTTCTCATTGTAAAAGTGATCCAATCAATCAAACAACTTAACGTTCTAGTAAATTTATCTTTATCTTTAACTTTCACAATTTATCTTTCTTGTATCTTCCAATTCTCATACTTAGTCGTAGTTTTAGATATCTTCGTCGTCAATTAAATTTCGACGTTGTATCTTTATCATCGCACTTTGTTGTCAATTAAATTCTAGCAAAGTGTTCAGCACTTCGTCATTGGTTAAATTCCGATAAAGCATATTGGTTTCTTATGATCCATCGAGACTCTTTTTCGGAATCGCCACAGTATTAGCCCCTCTTAATAAAATCGAAGAGCCAACATTCGATGAAATGCATTTTGTCGGATATCATTTTCGACGAAACAAAATCTAATGTGCAATTATCACTCTTTAATGAAATGATCAGACTCGTGGCAAAAGAATTGCTAGGACACTAATAGAATCGCAGTTATCGAATTGCAAGGACACTCGCAATTGCAAATGAATTTATATACGAGTGACCTCAAAAATTTCCTTGGAATGTTTAAAAAATGATCGATGATTTTTGGCATTTTCTTTTTTGGGAAGAAAATCAACTTGTGGCGAATACGCTGTAGTACCAATTTGGGATTTTTAATTGACTAGAACGAACGAAGTTCTCGGGCTATTGACGTCATATGAACGTCAGATTTAGCTGGAAAAAAGGAAACCAATAAAAAAAAGTACACTAAATTGGCCCGTGAAATGTAGACCAGAATTGAATGCCGGCACTCTCTCTCTCTTCCTCCTTTGTTTTCTTCTTCATTAAGATCCCGGAAGTTTCCGAGCTTTTGCAGAATTCCAATCCATCGCTGCTCTCTCTCTCTCTCTCCTCTACCCCAGAGCAGCGAGTCGCAATGCCGAGCCGATGCGAGATCTTCTGCGAGATCCTCATCGCCATCTTGCTTCCTCCTCTGGGCGTCTGCTTCAGGCATGGTTGCTGCAGTGTACGCACCTTCCCTCTCTCTCTCTCTCTCTGCCGCGTTGAGTTGGAGAAATTGAGCCTACCCTTTTCCTTGTTTCGTTTTTATTGGCTCTCTGATACGAAAAGATGTCTTTTTGAATAGTAAAGTTGTTACCTTTAGCTGACTTTTGCAAGGTGTCTTTCGGCTTGATCTCTCGATAAGAATTCACAGAGTATTCCTCGTGCAATTCTTTAATCTGTCAACTCACGTGGGTCTACATCGTCTGTCGTTTTTTATCTGGGGAATCTGATGGTCGAATCTGTCACCCGATCGCACCGATAGAATTTTTCTTGCAATTTCTCCCTAGGCATCTGTTCGGCAATCTAAGATACTGTTGCGTCCTTTGCTGTCTGGTGCTTTGATTTGTTTTCGTCTTTGTTCATTTTGCAGGTTGAGTTCTGGATCTGCGTGTTGCTGACGGTCCTTGGTTACATCCCGGGAATCATATACGCTCTCTATGCGATTGCGTTTGTCAACCGCGATGAGTTCTTCGATGAGGCTCGGCGTCCGCTTTATGCCTAGGCTTTTTCTTGATATTCGCCATCTTCGGCCTTTGTATGCTGTAATTTGATGGTTTTAAACTCGGTACCGTGCCCGTTGTGATGAATTGATATGACTTTTGATCTTATATTTCTTGGTTCCGTATCGGATGTACTGGGATTGCTTTAGCTTGAACTAAACTAGATCGGTAAGATTGTCCACATTAAAGTGACAGGGGAACTGCAAAAGCTAAGGTCGACACCTTATGCAAAAATGTCACAGACAGTAGCATAAGTCCCCCCATATAGCCACTTAATCTCTTCTGACCTCACTCACTTTTGTGATGAATTACTTAGCAACCAGCTTAGATTAAGTTCTCGAGCAATTGATCATCATGTGTCGATGTTGGTGGTTGGTGAATTGGCAGTAAAGTACCATTCTACATTAGATCATTTATATTGTGAATCTCTTTAGCTCATTATTGTTTATAACTTCAGTCAACTGTGGGGATCATGGCAAACAAGCCAAATTAGAGCAAGAGCTGTTTATCATGGTTTGCTTCAGGGATTATATGAGAAGGTTATGCATCACTAGAGCGACTGTAGTCAAGAGAAAACTGTGCTAATTAGCTTGAAAGTGCTCACGTGGTGAGCGGGAAAAAGCAGTTATTGCTTGTATTCGAACTTCAAATGAAACGAAAGCTTTATACAAGAGGAGGAACCAAATTTTAACCTGCTTTTATGCGAGCGGCAGTGCTTCTTGCCGGCGTCTCCATCCTAAGTAGAACTGCACACACTTAAACTTAGAAGAACAGAGTGACAGTGACAAGCCCAACTACTACTGGCCCTACTGCTGCAAACAGGAAAGAAGCATGAAGCACATTGGAGGGTGCACCACTGCGAGTCCTTTTATGTGGCCCGCCACCATAAACGACCTTTGCTTTATTGACACTGTTCAGATGCTGAACTTCCCCCTGATTGTTTTGGTAGTCTCTCTCCTTGGTTTTCCTTAGATGGTATTTCTCTTCTGTTTTACTGATCAAGCCAAGGGCAGCTGCATAGAGACAGCAAGGACTGTTGGTAACTTAGCATGCAAAATTTGGCTTTGAAAGTTTCATCCTGTGGAGAACTGAGAGCTTCGTAAAGAGTTCTAAGAGTTCTAAAGCTTCAAAATTTTGCTCCATAAAGAGTTGTAAGAGCTCACGTTACCTGAACTTTCCTCCTTTCTCAGCTTGTAATGGTTATGGGCTGGTCTGAGAGTGCTTTCAGATTCGGAAGAGAGAACCTTGCTGCAGATGACGAAGAAGAGGCACGCTAGTATTAGTCTCCCCATATCAGAGATTGGGATAAAGAATTGGGTCAAGAAGTATGCCTGTGCTCACTGCTCAACTTAATCAAAGCCCTTCACTCTATATATACTCAGTCTTGCTGATGATGCTTCGTTGCTTGAAGAGGGTTCGTTTCACTGAGACGCGAGATTCTCAAGTTTGCGTATAGCGTTCCTTTGTCATGGAGACGGAATAGTAGGATGCTAAAGTTCCATCTGGCCGCTGATCTTTTATTAATACTGGAAATGGAATTGAAACACAAAGAATCTGCTTTTTGTTGTGGGACACTGGCTGCGACAAATGTTTTCATGGTGGATGCTTGCAAGAAAAGAGAAGAATAAAGGGTTTCTCTCTTTTAACAGTTCATAATACTGTCCAATACTTGCTTCTTTTTCTCTTGGAGAATGCTCAAGAGCACATTGGCTACTGGATTTAGATGCTATTTCCCAAAAAATTGCGTCATTATCCATTTCCACATGATTTGCCAATACAATTCTAGAAAAGGTTTGCAGAAATGGTTAAGATTGTGGGAACCATATGAAGGCGAATCTTACAAGCTTTAACTCTACAAGATTTTCTCTAACCTTAACTCTCACTCTTCACTAGGGGTGAGCATGATTCCAAGATAGAACTTGAAACCTGAGAACCGTACTGGTGGGAACTTATCTAGTTTCAGGGTATGCATGGTAGGTTTCAGGTTCCAAAAATTGAGGAATCTGTTTCAATTGGTAGGTTCTAGATTTTAGGTAGATGGAAATTCGAACCTAAAACAAGTTTTTTTTTTTTTTAGCTGTGTTTTCCTGCGATTCTACGGTATTTCATGGCGTCTAATAATGAGTGTATAATTTAGAACCACTAGTCTGAGCTTTCATTTCTCGGCGATATTTATGATCGAGACTTTTATTTTGTTAAGTTTCATATTTTTTGCACGTCTAAATATAAATTGTGATCAATGAATTGTATCAGTAAGTGGCGGTTATTAAAAGTGATGATTTACTGTAATCGTTCAATTAAGAATACATATGAAACCTGAGTAGACTCTGAAACTCTTGACAAGGTAGATTCCAGGTTCAGACCGTGGAACCAGTGACATGACAGGTTCTAAGGTATGCATAGTAGGTTTTAGATTTCAAAAAATGAAGAACCTGTTTCGACTGATATGTTTCAGATTTCACTACAGAACTTAAAACTGCTCACTCCTACTCTTCACCTCTAATGCTACTCCGCACACACGTATATAAGAAGAGTCGCCGCCACAGTTCAACCGCCTTAAGAAATCAACTATCTCTTTGACTTTTCTTCTACTGACTCAGCCAGCTATATCTTCGACTAAGCATTGTTTCCTTATTCAACTTTGGACACTACTTGTCTTCAATGCACACGTTGGACTTCCTTTGTCTTTAACGTTGGAGTGGCTTAAGTAGTGGGAGCTCCACCACAGCCCTTTTTCTTTTGATTTTCTTTAACCAATCTTCTTGCACTCGACCGCCGTATGCCAAGTAGGAACACAAAGTCCAAGTAGAACTTTTCCTCATCAGTCAAAATCAATTTTACCATCTCTATCTGAGCTTCCTGAGCAAAATTTGAAATAACGGAAGATGGAAACAGTAAGAGGGAGCCTGCACGCCCATCATTCTCATCTCAGCTGATGAGTGGAGAAGGATACCGTTGGCCCTCAAGATGGTGCGCAAAAGCCTTTGGTGGTTGCGCAATGATAATCAATTTCATTATGTTTAGTACCGCAAAATTAGAGAGTAGATAGATGAAGATGGTCGTGTGGACTTCCGGACCTTCTGTTCTGTGGAGCGCCCTTCGCTTATGATTTTCCCTACTTTCTTTAGTTTAGCAATCGACATCACTGATTGATTTTGGTGGGCCACTATACGTACGAGTAGGCTGAAAGTCGAAGTCTCGCTGGCTCATCATTTGTTATATTCAATAATGGCAATAAATTAACTATTTTGGCGAGCTGAAAAAATTCAATCAGAGTTTCTTGGAAGTTGGATAGTAGGTGACGGAAGTTGAATTGATCGTGTTTTTGTAAATGTTTCATCGAAAACAGGTGATTTATGTATAGTGAAAAATCTTTCATCAAAAGTAGATATTTGACTTTTTTAATAGAAACATGTTTTATAGTGATTTTGGACAGAAATTCACTCGATTTTTTTTTTAGGGAAGATGAATAGTATATTTAAAAAGAAAGTATTGGAAAATGATGAGCGATAATGGAAAATGAAAAGACAATAACATTTGTTTAATTTATGTTTCGAATTTGGGTGGTGTACGGAACTCGATCCGATTGGATAAATTTCAAAATTTGACCGGTTGGACTTGTGGGTTTTCTTTGTCTCGCGGACAAGAGGGGGACACTTTCTTTGGATATGTATAAATAATAATAATAATAATAATAATAATAAGGCCACTACAGGACAAAGAATGGGCTCGCATATTCAACAATTTAAATATTTCTTGTGAGCGTGAAAGTCGTGAGGCTGTGGCCCGTGGGTGCGTGCGTTTGACCTCTTCGAGGACGCCTCCAGAAGCCGCACAGTGGAGTTATCTTCGGTTGCCCACTTGGATTGAATTATATGCTGTCCCTAAAGCATCGATATCCGGATAAAATCATATAAAATTTTGGCATCCTTTATTATTTTTCGTTTATTTTTCCGATTTTCTCGCATTGACTTAAATTGCAAGATCCAATTGGTGGCGTTCGTTGATATTACAACAACATTGATAAACCGATAAAAATACATTGAGACTGTGTTGTTTGTGCTTTTTTTCCCTGATTAAACACCGTCACTTGTATAGTCCACTAATTACAACCATTCACCCACAGTTATTACTTTAAGTACGCTTACAACTGCACTCCCAAGATTTCAAGCCTCCTACTCGCACATTGACCTTATCCACAAGCGGTTACAACTTTTAAAGCGGCTGGGCTGCTCAATTATTGCTCGGTATTCGTGCCTTCAGTCGGCATCCTGATCCCTGTGTTCTCCTCTTGTTTCCAACACTAAGCCAAATTTCAAGATGGCTAACCCCTTGCTTGCTCCATCGCTAAACGCCTCCCGATCACTTGTCGATGCCGATTCCTCGCGGCTATCGTACTTCATAGATGTTGATATCCATCACAGATAATTGTTGATTGTTCAATGGGCTTAGAATCGCTTTCATCGACCAGTCTCACTCAATCGATTAACCTCGATCGCACATCGACTACACTAAATTTTTGGGTGTAAACAGTAAACCGAAAGAACCAAACCCTTTCGCAACGCAGGGCTATCATGAGGCAGTTCGAGGGTTGACAACCCAACAAGCATAATTGCGGCGGTCGTCGAGAGCAAGTGCAAGATGGTCGCATAACCGGAGTCGTGTCGACTTCCTGGAAACACATGGGTCATCAAGTTCATCCGACAAGCAACGACTGCAATATCGGCACTCATGCTCATAGATTCGAGCACATGTAATTCATCGTACAGTGCGCTACTGGAGAGAAGAAGATGATTGGTGTTCCAAACAGTGTTGAACAAGAAAGGTGTCGTCACAATACCAACTTCAAATTGGTGAATACTTTGGAATGACTTGATCAAAACCATACTGCTCTAGGGAAGTTATCTCTCAAGCCCGTGTCTGTTGTTACAAAGGAAAAAGACTTTCTGATCCCGACACACCTCATCTGGAACCAGCAAAACTAGAGCATGAGCAATCCAAGTAAAGTCAAGAAACACAGAGAAGCTATAGAGAAAGACGGTATCCGATGAGCTTGAGCGGCCGCCGATGTTTTGACGCGGGGTTTCGGTCGAGGAACACTTCTAACCTTCTTCACTTGGACGCCGATTAGCTTCCTGTTGCGAAACGATGTGAGGATGTCCTTGCTCATCAGCTTGCTCTCTGGGCGCTCGTGATGCTGGCCGAGTGACTTTCCCAGATGGCCCTTTTGAACTTCTTGAGCAGAAGTTGCGGGAGATTGAAACAGCAAAGCAAGTGTGGTCAGTGAGAGAATGAGTAGACATCTCTTGACAGCCATAGTTGATGAAGAGGAGATATCTTCTGGTCCTCAGATTCAGAAGATTTCTGTGTCTTTTATGGAGACAAGTGGGCTTGAGTAATGACGTTAGGCGGAGCACTACATTTTTTGGTAAGAAACTTCGACAACCTTGACGGCTTGAGACGTGGGATTTAATATTTGAATATTGTAATAGAGTGCACGGGTCTTCTTCTCATGCTTCTTATATACTTTTCGGGCCGACGCCGATTCTCGAGTTTACTCCTATGAGAAAGATTCCAACATGATATTGCAAAGAGTATAAGTAAAGAAAAATGACACGAATGGTCCATAAATTTTGATCAATGTGCCATGTGATTCATGAATTTTAACCCAATTTACAATTTAATCCATCAACATTTAATTTATTCAATGTGGTCCATGAACTTTTGATATATATCTAAACTAGTCCTTAAACTATATGAAAATGTTCTCTGTTGTTGTTTTCATATTGTTTAGTAACTAGTTTGAATATTTTCCTAGTCCAACATTTCTATATTGTCTAGAGACTAATTTGAATATGTACTAAAAATTTAAGGACCACATTGAACAAATTAAATGTTCATGGACCAAATTACACATTAAGATAAAATTCAGGAACCACGTTGAATAAATTGAAAATTTATGGATTACATTGAACAAATTGAAAGAGACCAAAATTTATAAGTCATTTATGTCACTATCCCTATAAGTAACCAGCACTTATAGTAGGACCTACTTCTCAAATTGGTTGAGCTTCTTGTCCTCCTTGGCAAGCAATGAGAAGATGCAAGAAAGGGGCACAAAATTTGGAAAAAGTCAAGCTCATCCATCGAAAAGATAAGCCCACGGGACATTGTCCACACCAAGAAGGCGAGTTGCTTATCTACGTAAAGTACCTGTCTTGTCTAAGCAACTCTTTGAAGCACTCTCCAGGCAAATAAATACACTTTCGTGCACCTGTATTTGATGGACCGAAAAGCAGATATCCACAAACGGCACACATTTTTCCAAGAGAAGTAAAGACCTTGCATTTATGAGTATCCCCATTGACAATAATTTAAATCCCTGAAAGTCATGAAGAATGATATCAAAATCAATCAAATACAAAACTACCTGAACCCCCCCAAAAGGGGCCATCCTATTCAAGCATGGCACAATTGGCCACACCCAAGTACAAAATCCACGGTATGACGCTGTCTTTCCTAGAGAAACAAGACATTAGGAACCCCCAGAAAAGTATACGACTCGAGAATTGGCTATCCTCAGTGGCACCAAGTTACAACAGCGTCATACAGCCTTCTTGCCTTCGAAAGAGTGAACAGGAGCATCCCGAGTTTTTTCATGGGAAACACGTGTTCAGCGGCCGGCAGCATCTCAGGCACTTGGCTTAATAAAGGTACTATGCTCACTGGAGTAGACTCTTGCATCCCTCGACATACTGTGCCTGCAAATCCAATACAGATTGACCAGAAGGTGTAGAAGCAATATTCCTCATTGCACCATCAAATATGGCCTTCTGAAACCTGTCATCTTCCACCTTCTTAAGGATCTCCTGGACCACCTTAAAATCCAATCCACCAACTAAAGCTAACTTTCCAATAACTTCGCCAAAGTGGTTTGGTGCTTTAGGCAAGTCAATCCCCACGTCATCCAGAATAGAGGCATAGAGCAAACACCCACTCCCTACGTCTCTAGATGAAACAACTTTCTTGGCAAGCAGGAACTCAAGGAGCCTACCAATGGGTTCAACACAGGGCGGGCTTTTCTCTAGAGCAAGAGAAATAGCTTCCTTGACAACTTCAGGGTAGTAAGCTGGAGCATTAAGTTCTTCCACACACTGCAACGCTTCATCCAAAATCAATACACTAAAGTACTCCTCAAGAAGGGATGATGTTTTTCTCTTAAGATCGCCCATGTTCAACTTCACAACAACAGGAGCTGCTGGCTTCTCAAGAACAGGTGATGTAGATGCAATGGGAACAGATATAACAGGTGCAGGGACTTGAAATGCAGTTTCAGCGCCATAGACAAAATTTGAAGGGCGAGAAAGTGGGGCATCGCTGCCTTGTAACAGTGCACTAGGCCTACCACTAATAAGGTGACCGGTACCCTGAGGCAATAATCGAGGGTTCAGCGATGGCGACATTCCAGCGGATGGCTGGATCCGCACAGGAGGTTGTGTGCCTGATCCATTGCCCCTAGGCATTGACCGGGTCCTAGGAAATTCCCAATTGTCACCGTCTATGCCAGGCATTCCAGGCATCTTCCTGGTTCCAGGCATGCCAGGCATCATCCCTCCAGTGCCAGGTCGGGAACCTGGGTAAGCCCCAGGACTCGTGCTCCCTGGCAACTCAGAAGCAACCCCACGGCCACTTCTTATGCTTGCAGTAGCACCTGGACGTAAACCAAGAGTTTTTTCTGCTTCCGAATGGATTTCAGTAATAGTCTTTGCTTTAACCTGTACAAGAGAATACAGAAACATCACAGTCAAAATTTGGGTGGACATGTTAATTATTCAAAAACCACCTCCAAGTAAGCTTCCCAGGCCTAACTCTCTGAAGGAAGAAGTGATGGAGTTGGTAATAAGAAGGAAACCTAGACAACTAAAGGAGAAGAAGAAAAAAAAAAGCAATTAACGTCGAAAATGTCACCTCTTCCCGCCTAGGAATCCAGTTATTCGCACGCAAATCAACAACCTCTTTAACCAAGAACCTCAACCTTGGAGCCAGCTGAGTGTTGGTTGTCGATTCTTTCAACCGATTAAAATATAGATCATTTATACGCCGTGATTTTGGGCTCTCATCAAGCTGCTTCCCGATGGTCTTGAAAAACTGGCAAATAGCCTCAACATTCTCCTCTGCAGGACACGTCTTATTATCAGTTCCTAGAAGCTCCTGGTTCATTGAGCAGACAACGAGTAAACCTCAATACAATTATAAAAGTTACAAAGAACTGGATAAGTAATGTTTTATCAAAACCTGAACAATGTGGTGAACGATCTTTTCAGGGACCATCTTCTGCTTCAGAAGCTCCCCAATCAATCTGATGTTTCCCAACGTTCGAAGTTTGACCATCCTCTCTTTTTCTCTTCGCTCAAGCTCTTGCTCAGGGGCAGTCAGTTGTCTTAGCTCTTCTCTTAGATTTTCAGCACCTTCAAATGCCTCCTGGCAGTTATTTAGAAGTACTCGCTTGAAAGTGATATCCTTACCGCCTGGTTCATCAGAGGGAAAAGGGGGCAGCCTTTCATTGAGATCAGAGCACAGAAGAGCATACATGGGGCAGAATGTGGGCTCCAGCACAGCTTTTTCGAAAATAAGCTGTATCACGTCCTGTATTGCGAGAAAAACTTAAGTCGTCATGACAAATAGAAATACAAGTACGAAAATGGAGAAAAGAAAATGCAGAAACCTTCAAAATATCTGCTGTGGTTATTCCAGAGTCAATGAGCTGACCCTTGAGCACATCAAACTTCTCAGGAGTTAGCTTGTTCAGAATCCTGAAAAGAAAGTACTATCCATTTTGAGAGTCAATGCTAACTGGGATACATGTCTAACACAACCAATTGCATCAACTAATCTCCATGAGGAATGCAAAAGAGGACCTCGTAAGGTGGCATCTCAAGAAACACAAGTAAAAAGTTGATACATGGAATTAGTTAGATCACATAAGCATGGAAAGATGGAACATGGTTAGGGGAGATAACAAACAGTAACCACAATCTGGTATACACTAATAATATATTGCATGCAAATCAAAATTGCGGACACCGCCACAAGCCTGCAACAATGAGGTCGACTCATAGAAAATCCCACACTGGCAATGAAAAAGTTAATGCACAAGGGAAGTTTGAAAGAATGATGCTCAAAAGAGAATATCAAGGTCATTCAATCACAGAGAAAGCAACTGGGTATAGGAAGTACATAAAACAGAACAGTAATTCTCATTGACATTATCTTGGAGTACCTATACTGATAGATGGGCATAGAGGAATTAAACATTATGACACAGAAGTAAAAATACTGAGAAGGCAAGGCAAGAATTTGCATGCTTATGAATCCAAAACGCATATATGAGATGGTCCTTCTAAAGACCATGGAAAGCAGTTAACTTGCAAAAAATAATGCCGAGTTGTGAGTCATGATAAAAATAAAATCACTCAGTTAATTTGAAAATGTGCCTCGATAATCTGCCAAGCAAAATATTTGACAGACTATTATATTAACTCTCCATGCTTATATTCAAGAAATGAGGACTTTTTTTTTCTTTGAAAGAAATGAGGACTTCAAAATCTATATTTTTGGCTATTCGTAATCCTTGAGGATCGGGGGCTTAAGCACGTTGAAAATGTGATCACGCCAAACATCAACAACAAAAAATGACACTTGAGAAAAAATAAGGCTTTACTGTGTATATATATTAAGTACACTGCAATGAACAATTCACTAGATAAACATTGTAAAACATGAATTACCCCTTTACAGTCTTCAGCACACGGTCTAGTTCCGACAGATTACCCCTTCTAGCTGACCAAGGCACTTCAGCCTTAACAAGAGCGGGAACAGGACCTCCCTGGTCAACCGATCAACAAAAGTGAAGCCAAATGAGACATTGCATAGCCAGAAACTCAGTTTAGTAGGCAGGTGAAGCATTCATCGATGCATTTTATAAAGGCATAACCTGATCTTTGCTGGTGCAATATTGTTCTTCCATAGGCAGGTGGAACCTCATATTAGCGCAATACTCCAGGCTTCTATAACCCTCCCCCAACCCAAGCATAAAAAGGGGGAAAAAAAGGAAACACACCACTTGCACATGTGCATGTATGCACATAAAAGGGATGCAAACTTGATCCACTATCCTCATAAGACTTGACCAATATTTCAACTAACTATCAAAACAACATTTTTTCTAACTTCGACAATCACCAAGGTATCATAGCAGAGACGTGAAGTTAAAATAACCATACGACATAAAATTGACAAAGATCTCAATTTCAGAAGCAAACAGGAACTGTATCATGGTTACTAAAGGGAGACTAGAAAACACATACAACCTATCACTGTGGCCAAGAAACGATAGCTTTTGTAACTCATGCTTCTTTGGCTATAAGATAAGAACAACTAAGATACTCTTCAAGAAGGTGATTTAACATTTACGTGTAAAAAAGATATACGAGTCTAGCCAGAAACTAATGGCACCTGATTAGAAGAGATCTGTGCTCTTGCGAACTGGGAGTTGACTTGCTCCAAGTGATTAAATTGGTTCAGTTGCTGCTGCCTGGAGTCAGATCGGCCACCAAACTCTCTGTTTTCCCTGATATTCTCCCAGGACCTATCCTCCACAGCAGCAGGAACATGGGGATTCCTACCACGCCAGTCACGATTGTCTGGCTCTGAAAAGCGATTGTGTATTTGATTTGGCGCCTGTTGGGAAAGAACATATTGTTATATGGGGTAACAATGTAATTATAATTCGGTCACTAAAGCTAAAGCAACACCAAATACAAAACTTTCCAGCATGAAACCATTGAAACACCATTAGGAGATCTCCTTGGGTTGCAATTGACAGAAAAGAAACAAATTGCTTGTCCACTTTATATCCACAAAGAACGGAAGGAAAAGGCAAAAGAAAGTGAATAATATGCAGGAAATCTTACATTGTTCTCTCCACTTCCCCAGTTTTGATCTTCACCAAAAAACTCAGCTTCAATTTCCCTTTTTATCTTCAGAATATCAGCACACACCTCAATAGCCTACAAGTACACAAAGAGTAACAGTAAATGAGTATATTAGGATCTTAGTCAGATAGTCAACTTGAAACAGAAAGGGGAAAACAGAGACTTGACATCTTCCCGGAAGTTGATGACTATTCATAGCTTTTACCTTGACACCAAAGGAGACTTCCACCCAATGCTTTAGTAAAAGTGGACATAAAAAATTATAAATACTTCTAAACATCATCCTAAAAAAAAAGGATACACGTGGCACAAAGGAAAATTAGATTACGATGAACAGAACATATACACTGCTACTAAGGATATAAACAAACAACTCCATCAACATAGGGAAACACAGAGTTGAAAAGGAAAGATAGATCACTACCTCTCTTAGCTGTAACAGCTGGTCTCGGGTGTATCTAACATGTTCTTGACCCTCAAACCGTGTGTCCCCAGTCTGGGAGCAAGAGAGTATAATTTCAGGAGCTTGTTATAGAGAAACTTATTGAAAACTTGCAACTTAACATGTATTAAGGTAGCAATGTAGCAATAAAAGAAACCTCAATTAAGACAAAGCAGTATAAATAGAAAAACATGCAGCTTTAGCATAATCCAGTCACAGTATTTTCTAAGCTGCTTTACACCGATATGAGTAGTTAAAAGTAGGACCTAAAGAAACTTTCTCACAAACTATAACAACTTCAAACCTTGACAAGGAAGTACGGAATTGACTTAATCTCTTAGCTCATTTAGACGTACTTCACCAATTTAAAGACATAAAATAGAAACTAATACTTACTACACTATCCAGGTACTCTTAAAGCATTACATTAGAGTGAGGTCTGCAAGACAAGGTCTGGTAGCTCACATATTGCTATTACATATGTCACGAGAAAGAGACAAAGTGGCCCTGAGAGCCAGGTTGATGAAGAAACAGCATATAAACGATCAAAGCCGTACAAAAAAGTCCAGGAAGTCTTCATGGAAGCTATGATAATACATCCCTGGGGATTCATTCCTTCTCTCTGATCTAAAGCAAAAAGAAAGATCTGCTACGTAGACTAGCTCGCGATATCTCACTATGTTACTGAAAACGAATATAACACCAACTCAAAAACAAACAAAAGAAAAACGAAAGTTACTAACGCAAGAACTTGTGTACCACACACTTTACTTAAAAAGCTCAGACATTGAGGAAATTTAGTACAAGACCCAACAGCTACAATCAACCAACCACGGTCAATAATTCAATTTCAGACAAGGGTGTTCTCTCATCTCATACCTCAACTGAATCAATTTCTTGGAAACAATTCATAGTCAAACAGTCGACTACAGCTGCATAAACCAACACACGAACATAACCATCCCAACCTGATATACTCCCAGCCAGAAAGTTCAAAATTTCCCACATGATCCAGTAACTTCGCAGCACTTTTCCTAATCTAGTCGCATCAGGATTGAATCATGCGAAGGCTCGACAGAGAAGACATCACAACTGAAGCAAAACCCGACACGGTACAGACGAAGTCGAACATTGAGCCCAACCTTCGCGGCGGCACCGCCATGAGGACGCAAGAGGGGGAGATTGGAAGAGAGGGAGCCGAAGGCGGGAGAAGCTGCCGCTGCATGCGAAGAAGAATCGAAGCGAGGCGCGAGAAGTCTGCCGCTCCCTCGACCGCCACCAGGTCTCAAGCTCAGGACCGTCGGATCACTTTGCTGCATCACTCGAGACGTTCCTCGCTGGAGAGACGAATCCCCCACCGTTTGATCGATCGGAACACGAGCTACGGTGACTCGGAAGAATCTACGCACTCCCCGATTCAGCAGTAATAAACGCTGAATCTGAGATTGAAGAAGAACAAGAACAAGATTGAATTTTTAGAGAGAGAGAGAGAGAGAGGAGTTGTTTCTCTCTCTTCAACTGAGAGCGAGCGTGTGTCGGGAGCAGAGACGAGATTTATAAAACCCTTGTCCTTGTCCGAGCCCGAGTTGGAGTTGAGTTAGATTGTATTAATTGCTGTCTTTTTTGTTATATAAATAAAACAAATACCGGAAAATTAAGTATCGCTATTTTCTTTTCTTTTTCAATTATGCGTGTGACGTATTTTAATGAGCGGTATAAGATTATTTTCTCAATTCGAGATTTTTTTTTAAAGATGATCTTTCCTAATATAATAACGATTAACTACTGCCGCCTCTGTGGGAGTGCTTGTCCCCCAAAACTCAATTGTCCTTCGAAAAACGGCTATGTCTGTCTATGATCATGGCACGTTTTAAGCTATAATTTTACCAATTTCAAAAAGAATATATATACATATATACATATATATATTGTTTTTAGTAATGCGTGAAATTCTCATAGTTTACACAAATTTGAAATATTGAGAATATTCTACCAAAAAAAAAAATATTGAGAATACAAATGTGTAACTTATAATAACCGAGAAAATATAGAAATACATCAAGGCAATATATAAATTAGAAAATTTACAAATAAGGGTCTAAAGTGGACATTGTTTCAATTAAGGATCTGAAGTGCCTTCATCTTCTGAAAAAAAATAAAAATGCATGAAGTGGATATTGTTTCAAATAAGGACCTGAAGTGGCCAAATAATCTTAAATGAGGACCTCATTTTATAGGCATTTTCGTCATTTATATTTTTTATTAAATAAAATAAAAAATATTTAGGAAACACATAAAAAAAAAAGGGAAGCAAGGGCCTTGTCGCCGCCGCTGGCCGAGGCCCCGGCGACCCTCCACCCAGATCTAGGTGAGGGCTGGCGACCCTCGCCCAACTCTAAGTGAAGGGCTTGTGACCCTTCTAAGGGGGGGGGGGGG
>BCNH02000003.1:1347893-1402124 GCA_001662345.2 Metrosideros polymorpha var. glaberrima | reverse complement strand
TTTTTTTTTCTTTCTTTTTGTGTTTTTTTAAATATTTTTAAATTTTTGTATTATTTAATCAAAAAAGTGAAAATTTCCTTAAGTTAGGCTCTTATTTGAGACTATTTGGTTATTTTAAGCCCTTAATTGAAACAAGGTCAACTTCATACCCTTATTTGAGAAAATGAGGGTATTTCAGGCCTTTATTTGAAAATTTTCCTATATAAATTTATATGGACGCTAATAGCAATTGATTTAATATAGAAAGTTAATCCATACATCAGGGCAATATATAAATTTACATGGAAAATATGTGTAACTTCTTTGATTCAATTTAGTCTTTGGATTATAAGAAAATGCTCAATATTGTCCATGAACTTGAATTAATGGAATGATAACATTTAATATTTCATATAGTTTAGATATTAGATTAAATATGTACCAAAAGTTCAAATATTACATTGAATAAATTAATAATTCAGGGATGACATAGTATATTAGGCTAAAGTTTATGGACAACATTGCACATTTGGCTAAAATTTAACTACCATTTGTGTCATTATCCCAAAAAGGTAAAGAAGGCAGCATACTCTTGTCGTGTATCATCTAAAGACCATTTATCAAGGGCATTCCAACCTTTTTTATTATGTGCATTTGTTTCATGAAAAATGAATAATTTAAAAAATATTTTTCTAAAAATGATTATTTATATTCCTTAAAAAATGAATGAACAAATGATATATTCATCGATTATAGTTACATTTAGACAAATTGTTATTGATAATAAAAATATTTTTATTGACTAATTATTTCAAGCGATACAAATTATTATTTTTAGAAAAATATTTTTCAAATCAAACACATCATAAAATTACCAATAAAAAAGCATCTTGAAATGAGTTCATGGATTGGTGCATTGAACATTCTATACACAAATCTTCAAGAAGGCTTGGACACTAGGGATGTTAACAGTTCGTTTTGATTCGGTTCCGATAAACCTTAACCAATAGGATGAGCACTTGAACCGAACCGAATCGTGACCCAAACCCGAATCGGTTCGGTTCAAGTTTTCAATTTACTAAACGAAGAAAAAGGACAAAGATTGAGATTCATAACGATTTTGAGAGAGGTGAGAAAGGAGGGACTTTAAATTGAGCATTTACTTTTTGTTGAGAAATTCCATTCGGTTCAGTTAAAAGAACTAAAATAACCCGAACCGAGAAAAAAGAACGGTCATTTTTCGATCATCCAAATCGAAAACCGCACCGAACCGATAATGCATGAAACTTCGATTCGATTTTGATTTTGATTTAATTTTCCAGTTCGGTTTTGAGACCCTTGTACACCCCACCAAACGAGAGCCTCCTAGTTCTACGGTAACAAATCATAGTTCACAGCTCAGAAAATGGTTGAGCCAGCCCCAGGAAAATAAACAATTAAGCATGACAACACAATTGAAGTCCTACTTACAGAGCAATATACAAAATAATCAACAAGCGCGTGATAACAAACATAAGAAGCAACTCTCGAGGCGTCGCGTTTATGACAAATCCTAGATAACAATGACCTGAATTCCTGAAAAACAAGAAAATGATAAATGATCGGAAACTAATCGAATACAAAACTTTAATTCCCGCAAACGGGTCAAGTCATCTCGAGCATCCGGGGAAAGGATCAACCACAATCGAAAGTAAGATTATCTTTTCAACTTTCTCCTAAATAAAACATGGGATTTTATGACCTCAATATACAACTCAAAAATTAACTTTTGCCCTCTGCAGCTCTGCATTATGGCCTTCGTACAAAGTTGCTAGCCTCAAAAAAAGAATTTGCCAAAAAGCATCCTGCAAATCTGCATACGAGACACAAATTTGACAGGTGAGAGGGTCCGGACTACTCATGCGATATTATAGAATGCTCACTGGAGTAGACCCCTGCATTCCTCGATATCCGACGCCTGTGAACTCAGCACAGCTTGACCAGAAGGTTCGGAAGTCGCAATCCTCATTACAGCATCAAGTATGGCTTTTTGGAACCTGTCATCTTCCACCTTCTTCAGGATCTCCTTGATCACCTTAAAATCCAACCCACCGACCAAAACTAGTTTCCCAACAATTTCACCAAAGTGGAGGGGCGCTTTTGGTAAATCAATGCCCAAATCATCCAACATAGAGGCATACAGCAAGCATCCAGTCCCTACGTCTCTGGATGAAATAACTTTCTTGGTCAACAGGAACTCCAGCAGCTTGCCAACGGGTTCAACACATGGCGGGCTTTTCTCTAGCGCCAGAGAAACAGCTTCCTTCACAAATTCAGGGTAGTAAGCTGGAGCATTCAGTTCCCCCACGCACTGCAACGCTTCATCCAACATCAGCACACTAAAATACTCCTCAAGCAGCGACAATGTTTTTTTCCTAAGCTCATCCTGATTCGACTTCACCACAGGTGCTATCGGCTTTTCAGGGACAGGTGAAACTGATGCGATGGGAACAGCTTTCACTGGTGCTGGAGCAGGAACTGAAGATGGAGCTTCTGTGCTGGAAGGGCGAAGCCCACCACTACCTTGTAGCAATGCACTGGTCCTCCCACTGATAAGTCCGCCACTGCCTTGAGGCAAAAACCTCGCATTCAGTGAGGGTGACTTTCCAACTGATGGCGGTTGAAGCCGCCCAGGAGGTTGCATTCCAGCTCCATCACCCCTTGGCATTGACCTAGTCCTGGGAAATTCCCAATTGTCATTGTCCATTCCCTGCATTCCAGGCATCTTCCTAGCTCCTGGCATTCCAGGCATCATGCCCCCAGCACCAGGTCTTGTAACTGGGTAACCTCCAGGAGTCGTACTCCCAGGAGAACCAGAAACAATGCTGCGGCTATTCCTGATGCTTGCAGTAGCACCCGGACGTAAACCAAGATTTTTTTCTGCTTCTGAATGGATTTCAGTTATAGTCTTGGCTTTTACCTTCATAGGTCCACATATAGAGAGGAAGAGGTCAGAAACTGAAAAACAGCAACCTCCATTTGCATGCAAATAAGGTTTCAAATCACTTAAAAAAAATTTGTTGACACCTAATATCTTACCTCTTCTCGTCTGGGAACCCAATTACTTGCACGCAGGTCAAGTACATTTTGAACCATGAACCTCATCCTTGGAGCTAGTTGAGTATTGGATGTCAGTTCCTTCAACCGGCTGAAGTATAAATCATTTATCCGCCGTGATTTAGGGCCCTCATCAAGCTGCTTCCCAATAGTGATGAAAAACTGACAGATAGCCTCAACATTCTCCTCGGCAGGACAAACTTTATTATCAGGTCCCAGAAGCTCCTGATTTGGGAGTAAGACTATGAGAAACAATCGAGACTGTGATTTCAAAAGACTTTAACAAACTAAAGAAAATTTGCACGTTAGAACCTGCACAATGTGGTGAACAATCTTCTCAGGTACCATCCTCTGCTTCAAAAGCTCTCCAATCAAACGAATGTTACCGAGAGTTCGAAGTTTGACCATTCTTTCCTTGTCTCTCCGTTCAATCTCTTGTTCAGGGGATGTCATTTGCCTTACCTCTTCTCTTAGGTTATCAGCCCCTTCAAAAGCCTCCTGGCAAATATTTAAGAGAACCCGCTTAAAAGTGATTTCCTTCCCATCAGGTTCTTCAGAGGGAAATGGAGGCAGCTTTTCGTTCAGATCAGAACACAGAAGAGCATACATGGGGCAGAATGTGGGTTCCAGTACAGCTTTTTCAAAAATCAGCTGAATAACCCCCTGCATATCATGCCGAAGAATCATGTAACAACAGAACAAGATGGTCAACCCATTAATAATAGCACATAAGAATCCGTAAAGCTCAAACCTTCAGAATATCCGCTGTTGTGATGCCAGAGTCAATTAGTTGGCCCTTGAGTAAATCAAACTTCTCTGGAGTCAGTTTGTTCAGTATCCTGCATACAAAATCAGAAAGTGAAACTTGATGTATCAGCCAACTCAGGAATGTTGACAAGTCTAGCAACACCAGTCCAGCTATGAGCCATGAAAAGCACCAAAGACTAAAATATAGAGTCAAGCTAGGTGAAACCACTTGCTAATGAGAAAGTCCATGAGTTACTTAACATATGAATTGATCCAGAATAGGTTGAAGGCAAACAAATGAAGCACAATAAAGCAAGCTAAGAAGGCAAAGGAATGGCATTTTCCTATCACTTCTAAAAACTTACATAACACATGTACATATGCATGCCATCTCTATGTTGATTGTACACAATATATACTCAGTTGAATATGTCAAGGATACAACTATGAGAAGTGACAACCTCCCATAACTATTGCATGATTTGCATCTTATATCTCTCTGCCAAATGCAGATTAAAGCTTGAAGTTTTCAATCTCATCTTCATCATCAACGGGCAATCAGGAAAATGATACAGAATTAGATTTAGTTTCCCAATAGAAATCCCAAAAGTAATAGAGAAAACATTCTCATGATTGCAAATGATGAAATAAATTGAAGCATAAAAAAGAAAAAAGAAAACATTTCAATCCAAAGAAAATACTGACTGATACAGTATATCTTTACATTACCCTTTGACAGTCTTCAGAACACGGTCTTTCTCTGAGAGATTACCCCTTCTGGCAGACCATGGCACCTCAGCCTTGATGAGAGCAGGAGCAGGTCCTCCCTATTTTGACAAGCATATGGGTGCCAAAAAAGAGATTAGTCAAATTGGAAGAACTACCAGCAGGAAGGAAATCAAGTTAAGAAGGTTTCACCTATCAGTGTACCGCTAACAAAAATATGGCATGAAAAATTATCTCAAAATGAAATATCAACAGAAAGCAGAAAAGAGCATTTAACTATACTCATGCATGGAATCAAAACAAACTGCATTCTTCTTTATTACCAAAACTACAAGAGCTTCCAAACACAAAAAACATAGGGCAAACATTGATGAAACCTAAAAATAAGTTCTTCTGGGGTGCAAAAAACAATTACCCCCTGGAGTGATGAGATCTGTGCCCTTGCAAACTGGGAGTTGAGTTGATCTTGGCGATTAACTTGGTTTGCTTCCTGCTGTCTAAAGTCAGAACGGCCACTTGAATCTCTGTTTTCTCGGATATTCTCCCAGGACCTCTCCTCCCCAGAGGTAGGAAGCTGGGCAGAACGACCACGCCAATCACGATTGTCTGGCTCAGAAAAACGAGTTTGAGTCTGAGGTTGGTTTGGTGCCTGGCAAGTACAATATGAAAAGGTATAACCAGTATTTGTCAGGGTGTTACTATGATTAAACCACTGAAACTAAGTACCTTCACCAAGGATAAATTTCATAGCATAACACCATAAAAGCACCTTCTTTACAAAAGATTGAGAAAAGTGAATGATCTACTTTCCATCAGCCAAAGTAATCCTTCCCCCAATGCAACCAAAAAGAGAAATACAAAAAAGTACAACGCAACTTTAGAATGAACTAATGCAACTCACATTGCTCTCTACGTGGCCCCAGCTTTGATCATCACCCAAAATTTCAGCCTCGATTTCCTTTTTTATTTTCAAGATCTCATCATGGGGCTCGACAGCCTACAGAACACAGGCACTCCAGTAAATAACCCAGGTGATCCAACAAAAAGGGTAGGGAGATAGTAAATGACTTGAAGATCTGATGCATGAGCAGAATGCTTCCCATTACTTTCAATGTGTGCTACAGCATTAGAGAACAATGGTGAAAACACAAGTGAAAAGCCTGAAAAATGCTTGAAAAGAAAAATCATATATCTTCAGAGTTAAAGTTAACAAGTGAGCTTCTCATGAGGACAGTTATCCAACAATAAATAAACTATTACCTCCCTAAGCTGCAAAAGCTGATCTCGAGAATAACGAATGTGCTCCCGACCCTCAAACCCTGTGTCTCCACCCTGAAAGCAAAGAAATTCATGTGCTCAGGGAGCCTTATGTACAGAATTTTCAATATTAAAAAGGTAGAAAATTTATATGTGCCAGGAAACCCTCTATGGACTAAAAGAACCCAAGAACGCCTTGTTATATTTTTACATAAGGTCTACAAACAAGTGCCACGTTGCAGTCAAGCATTCATCACAGTTACCATACCCAACCCACTAAAAGCTAGTAAGCCTCCCAAAACATCATCCAAGTTTTCCTACTAAAAATGAGTAAAACTGTAGACAGCTGCTGCCAAACTTGTCAACCAAATGCAGAGGGGATAAACAAATCAAAACTATAATTTAGAAAGATGGAACTCAAGAACGCTAATAATGAGCATCCGATTAAGTTGGAGTTCTTGTTTCCATCTTCCAGTAATCTTACTCCAAAAGTGTGGATGGAGGGGTTCCTTTAATTGTTCAATAAGATGCGGTTATGAAAAAAATTGCTGCTATGGCATATCAATCATTTGAATGTATATACAAAGGCTCCAAGCACATATAAGGAAGAACTAAAATTTACTTGAATATATGCTTTTGGAAAATGAGGGAGGAAAAACAAATTTAATTTAAATGGACAAATGATTTTCTTGCTACTACCACCACATTCCAGGTAATTCTCCATCCTTCCATCATGATCCAAACATACAAAACTCAATACAAGTTCGAAATTTTTTTAGGGCATATGAAATTGAAATTCCTCACTACCCAAGAACATGTCTGCAGATCCTTTATGGGCAATAAAAGCTCATCACATGCCCACCTAAAGCCTACAAATTCCTCTTTGTCCATATTTACAGCAGGTACACATATTGAGTGCCCAGCCAAGAATTAGGACATTGAAAATATCCACCATCCCATAAAATTTTCTTCTCTTTAAATGAAAGGTCCACCAGTAAGAGCAATCAAGAAACACAGGGAAAGTCAATTGACAGCACAAAAGAAGTGATTAATAACAAACGAAAAGAAAAAAAATATATGCTTTTAATGAATTGCAAAAGCTTCAGATGCTCAATGGTTGCTTGTCTGAAGCAACTGACAAATGTTTCAGCTCTTGCTCTATTAATCACCGAAACAACTTTTCAGGCAATTAAATTATCATACCAAAACCAAATTATAAAATCTCCTGCATTTTCAGTAAGAGGAAGTATGCCAAATATATAACAAATAGCAACTACACTGCATTCTCGGGGTCGTTCCATTAAAAAGCGCAACTTGTTCTGCTCGGACATCATGTGTAGCCAATAGGAGATATAATCCACGTAAATTAATTCACTTCCATGAAAAGATCCAATATTTAACAAAATTACGCGGATTATCTTTCATAATCTAACTCAAGCACCAAAAATTCGATGGACCCACCAAAGCGTCTCAAAATTCCACAACAACAATATACGGAAGCACGTAACTTTATTCACGCAGAACCAGTAGGAACACCCACAGCATCCAAACTAAATCAGGCAAAATCAAAGTGTCTAGCTAAATTAACTAGCCGCAACCCATATAATCAAATCAGCTATCGGAAACGGGGGATCCCTCGGGGGCGACCGCGGATTCGAAACGCACACCTTCGCAAAGAGCCCGCCATGAGGGCGCAGGAGAGGGAGATCGGAAGAGAAGGAGCCGAAGGCGAAGGAAGCCGCAGCTGAAGCTGACGAGGAAGAGGACGAATCGAAGCGAGGTGCGAGAAGTCTGCTGCTCCCTCGACCGCCACCAGGTCTCAAGCTCAAAACCGTCGGATCACCTTGCTGCATAACTCAGATCTATCGCCCTGGAGAGAATCTCCACCAGAAAACAAGAACGATCCGGAGCACAAGGCTAAAGATTCCGGAAGATCCCACGCGCCGATACCAATCCGGCGACGGCGGAATCGCTGAATAGATGTGAATCTGGAGAGATAGAGAGAGAAATCGATCGATCGATCGAGAGAGAGAGAGGCTAGGTTATTTCTCTCTCTTCTGCGGAGAGGAGAGCAACGAGAGAGTGTTGGGCGGCCGACAGAGAGAAGGAGATAGAAACCCTCCTGTGTTTCTTTTCAATTATTATTTTCTTTTTTCTCTTGATTTTTTTAAGGTAATTATTGCCTAAATTGCTTCTTCTTCTTTTTTTCCAGATAAGATAGTCTTCTTTTTATTTATTTATTTATAGAGGTTTCCCAAGTCCTTTGACAATGGCCTCTTGCAATGGATTCTTCAAGAATTTGAGCATGGATATATTGAGAGAAAGTCAATATCGATTTGTCTGCGAGGGCTTTGTATTTTCGTAAATAGCAATAAATGACAACCGATAAATGTCTATGAAATAAAGCGTTATTGCAATCCGATGAATTAAAGAGAGTTTAAAATATAACGGCATTCATTTATTTTTTGTGTCTCGTATACATTTCTCTCTCTTATTGAATGCGAGAATTCATGAAGTCGAAACAATATATTGAAAATATATATCTTGCGACTTGTAATTGGTGTGAAGCCAAATGATCGGTCGATGCTTGTCCTTTAAATGACTCATGGGAATATTACATCTATAAATGTGTGTGTGCATGTGTGTGTGTATATATATCAATTGCATTTATTGAATTTTCTCTTTTCATTTTTGCAAATAATAACTATAAATGAATAAAAAGAAAACCTCTTTTGAGCATCTAGGGATACTCATTATTGCGAGAAACTAAAAGGGAATATAACATCATTAACGATCTTGCTGTCTTAAATTGATCATCACTCGGCTTTGAAAATGTAAATTATGGATAGATTATATTGAAGAATGCAGAGGTAATGGCTATTATTTTTATGTGGCATGAGCTTATCGGTTAAAACCTAGGTAAAGGTGTTAAGGTGACCTTCTCCAATGTTGGCACTTCTTCTTGGTGTTTGGTCATATGGTCATCACCAAAATGAGTAAAAATCCATGCTACCAAAAAGATTAAAAGAACTAGGTTTCTTCTTTGTGAACTTTGTGTGGCTTCTGGCCCAAAAAAGAAAAGCCTATGGTCCAAATTCTATTTTAGAGTTAGGCACTTCCTTCACTTCTAGAAAATATGAAGTAATTTTAGAATTGTTTATTAGCTGCAAAATGCTGTTTATGGAATCTATTATGATTTTCTTATGAATTTTTGTTATCTGGAAATTGGAATGAGAAATTTGGGATTGGGTTGGGCTTGGCTAGATTGATTGAACAGGCCTTGCGTAGCCCAACCAAGTCATATATCTGACTCTTGAGGTGGGCTGAGGTTGAAAATGGGTCAACATAGAGT
The DNA here is from genome assembly GCA_001662345.2 of Metrosideros polymorpha var. glaberrima. Classification (NCBI taxonomy): domain Eukaryota; kingdom Viridiplantae; phylum Streptophyta; class Magnoliopsida; order Myrtales; family Myrtaceae; genus Metrosideros; species Metrosideros polymorpha. The sequence goes on along the minus strand of BCNH02000003.1, from coordinate 1,392,967 downwards.
CCAATTTTTCTAGTGAAAATTGCCTAAGGCAACCAGTTTGGTTTTCTAGCCATAGCCATCAATTGATGCAAATTGGTTGTTAGAGCAGTGATGGACGTATTGATATCGGATGACGAAGCGGTATATCAAGCGATGTGGCGAGCTATAAATGGGACCGACCATTCGACAATCAGTACGAGTCCGCCATAGTATTGCTTAATGTACCGACTTTGCAAATCAATCTCAGTGTATCTTGCATAATTCTACTAATGGTTTTGAATTTTGTAAAACAGGTCTCTACTCTTAGAATAGTTCAATGAAACATGAAGTAGATAGTTACTCGAAGAACATTAACGTTGGCACTTGCTCTTTCCGAATCGAATACTATACCGACCGGTGAATTCCACCTTATCGTCCTGGCCGACTATGCTCCACCTTCAATATATTTTTTTTCACAATTGGGTCATTTGCAGAACTGAACTTTGGCATTTGTATTCTGATATACAAATGAGAAAATTGGGGTATGCTGTCGGTTTCAAGATAGGACTAATGGTCAACCTGATCTGTACATATGTAAATGTCTGAATTAAGGAGCACTCCAGGCGTGATGTACACACTGAGTAGGAGTGGCTACTCTGTCCGAGATGGAGAGTTCTCAACTCACTCACCTAACGACTTTAAAAATTGCTGACTTGGATTTCAAGTTGGAGTGCTTAGATCTCAAGCATCATATGGCTCACACAGCTTTCTCTTTCGATCCGTTTCCCCTTCTCAACCAGCCAACCGATGTAGGAAAGCAATGGTTTTGACAGAATACTAAATGTTTGGTTGTGGATATTTTTGGATGCTGGCCGGAAAATGGAATCTCCTTTTGCTGCTAATGACTTTCAATCCTTCCAATCCGATGGATTTTTCGCTAGTTTCGCCCTGTATTTCCTTAAATCGAACAACAAAGCAAATCCAAGTAAGGTGAAGTAGTTAGCTCACGCGGTCAAGTATGATGTTGGGATGTTCTCCACAAACGCTGCGATCGTGCGTGCTGTACGTGATTTTCGGATCCATACACGAGCCCGACTCTCATGTAATTAATACATACTCCCACCTCAGTTCAAGAAGTTAGCGTCACATGTCCAACTTAGTCCTCGACACGATTAGCCGACGCTACCCGAAAGGGAACATTTGCAGACGTGTAAAACATCACGCACTATAGAATTACAAGTTTGTGAACGAATATAAACGGTGCTGAGCTTGATACATGTTTCTTCAAGGGTCGTTGTTAGCTCGATCTTTCAGTTCTTCTGCGAAACTCAGAAAGCACGAGAAACGGCTAATTAAACCGGACAATGACTATTTCGATGAGCTCGAGCCTTGACAACACGAGTTCTCTTAAAACTGTACAAGTCAAAGTGTAAAACTTAATGTTACCAGGAGTCTCGTACAAACGCAATCGCGCCCGTCGGACACAGGAAAGCCTTTGCTCGGATTTCAGCATCAAGGGACATAAAGACTGGTCGTTGCAGAAAAGCCTGTAGAGAGGGCACACGGTGGTTGGAGAAGGAAATCTTGGACGAAGCTTAACTTCAAGGCAATGGGGACTTTGCAACCAACACTTTGGAACGTGTGTGTGCAGGTGTGTTGTGGACATTAGGTGAGATCAGCTTTGAGGTTTGAACTGCTGTGTCCTACTTTCTCTCATTTAAAAGAACCTTTTTCCCTTCATTCATCACAGCCTTGAGCTAAGTCTCATCCTCACGCTGCTGCCGCCATCCTCCTCCTCCTTCTTCCATGGAAGCTAGCGCCGGACTTGTCGCCGGTTCTCACAACCGCAACGAACTCGTTGTCATTCATGGCCATGAAGAGGTGGATATCTGTAACAGGAATCGACAAGAGCTTATGCCATAATGAGAAAGAACGAAACAACTTTGACGTTTGATGATATTCTGTGTATAACAAGGTCATGGTTCATTATCTTTTGTTTTCTTTTTTTTCCTCCCGGTGCAGCCGAAGGCTTTGAAGAACTTGGATGGGCAAGTGTGTGAGATATGCGGGGATGAGGTTGGGCTCACGGTTGACGGAGATTTGTTCGTGGCATGCAATGAGTGCGGATTTCCGGCTTGTCGGCCTTGTTATGAGTACGAGAGGAGAGAGGGGAGCCAATTGTGCCCTCAGTGCAAGACTCGATACAAGCGTCTCAAAGGTAACAAAAATACCAGTTCATGCAGCGTAAGATATGAACGTAGCAGATGAACTAGACATTGAAATAAATTATTCATCGCTAACCAAATCTCGCACGACGTGACTATGGAAAACAGAGAGTAAACAAAAGTTCATGTATCTGTTGCTCGCAACGTTCTTCTTAGTTCAGATTACACGGGACATCTGATCATGAGAAGCTAGCTACTTCACGATCCACCAACAAATACCACTATTCACCATGCATCTGCCATGCAGATGGCAATTTCAGAAGCAACGATTATTTACTTGAAGATGATAAGATGACTGTGTACTGTGTATGAGTAATTTCATGTTGTGTGATTTAAAAAATGTCAAAGGGAGCCCAAGAGTGGAGGGTGACGAAGATGAAGAAGACATTGACGATCTCGAGCACGAATTCAACATTGAAGATGAACAGAACAAGCACAAATACCTGGCAGAAGCTATGCTTCATGGGAAGATGAGCTATGGAAGAGGTCCTGACGATGATGATAACGCTCAATTTCCGCCAGTTATAACTGGTGTCAGATCCCGACCTGTGAGCAAAACTTTCTCCTTAATTTTTATCGAAACACCTTTCCTTATTACATCTCGCGTATGTCACTTCAGGTCTCTTTTTTCCATTCAAGTTTAACGATGTTAAAGCATGCATTCATGCAGGTAAGTGGCGAGTTCCCAATATCATCTTATGGTCAGGGAGAGATGCCTTCTTCCCTTCACAAACGAATTCATCCATATCCAATCTCTGAACCTGGTAATTACCAATCTACCACAATTTATTCCAAGTTAACCGTCAAGAAAAAACTTCTGTGACCTTTCATCACGAATCATGCACGCTTTGGCTAAAAGTTCCTCTAGAAAAACTCTCTGCAAAGATAATCTTTCATGACCTTTTACATTGCATTGATCTTGCTGAAGCAGGAAGTGAAAGATGGGATGAAAAGAAAGAGGGAGGGTGGAAAGAAAGAATGGACGACTGGAAGCTGCAGCAGGGCAACCTTGGCCCCGAATCTGATGACATCAATGACCCGGACATGGCAATGTATGTAATCTACTGACCAACAGCTGAGGCAAAATGATTAAAGAAAATAGCCTTCTAAGACGCTAACCTAATATACATCATAAAACTGTGAACGAATGCAGGATAGATGAGGCAAGGCAGCCACTCTCTAGGAAAGTTCCAATTGCATCGAGCAAGGTCAACCCATATCGGATGGTGATAGGCGCTCGGCTTGTCATATTGGCTTTCTTCCTCCGTTACAGGATTTTGAACCCAGTACACGATGCATTTGGTCTTTGGTTAACATCCATCATTTGTGAGATATGGTTCGCTTTCTCATGGATCCTGGATCAGTTCCCCAAATGGTTCCCTATTGATCGTGAGACCTATCTTGATCGCCTCTCTCTCAGGTAGTCACAAACTGAAAATTCACCTTCTGAAAACGATAAGCATTCTTGAGTCAAAGGCAAATCTATGGTATTCATCATGAGATTTTTATTCTCATCGTAGACTAGATGCATGTGAAGAAGTCGAATGTGGTAACTAAAAGATCAACAAGAGGTAGCTTTCACTAAATGGTTTTTGCGAAAACAATCATTGCGAAAAAAAAAGCAGCAGGAACTACTTCCCAGTGATAAATAATACGACTATATAAGCTGTTTGCTCGTACGCCCTATCATTTAATGTACAATGAACTTATTTTCATTTCTTCCAAGAAGCAGACAGAAGGCTGAGTCACCTAAAACGAAAGCATATCATCCAACTTTATCTTCCTACAGCTCGATTATTAAAGTTCAGGGCCCTAAAGCTTAATTGCCAGAATTCTACATGTATCTTTTTCCTAGCAGTAAAATTGTTTTGCACATGCTGCAGATATGAAAGGGAAGGTGAACCTAATATGCTTTCCCCAGTAGATATCTTTGTGAGTACAGTGGATCCTATGAAAGAGCCCCCACTTGTGACAGGAAACACAGTTCTGTCGATACTGGCTATGGACTATCCAGTCGATAAGATTTCCTGCTATGTTTCTGATGACGGAGCTTCGATGCTCACCTTTGAATCTTTGTCTGAAACTGCCGAATTTGCTCGAAAATGGGTTCCCTTCTGCAAAAAGTTCTCTATAGAGCCCCGAGCCCCTGAAATGTACTTCACTTTGAAGATTGATTATCTCAAAGACAAAGTCCAGCCAACCTTTGTCAAAGAACGGCGAGCAATGAAGGTTTCTACAAAGCTTTTAGATAAATAGATATAGTGAGTTTCTAACACGGGCAATCTAGATCTAACTATGCTTCTCATACGGCAGAGGGAATATGAAGAATTCAAAGTGCGGATCAATGCCTTGGTTGCTAAAGCTTCGAAGGTACCTCCAGAGGGATGGATCATGCAAGACGGGACACCATGGCCAGGAAACAACACAAAGGATCATCCAGGTATGATTCAAGTTTTTCTTGGACACAGTGGAGGTCTTGATGCAGATGGAAAAGAGCTCCCTCGCCTTGTTTATGTATCTCGTGAGAAGAGGCCTGGCTTCCAGCATCACAAGAAAGCTGGTGCCATGAATGCCTTGGTAAAAGATCTCAACTTTTACTTGAACTTGAATCAGCCTTTTCCTTAGTCTGGATTACTGACAACTCATGCTTTAATGCCTACTACTCCTAAGGTTCGTGTCTCTGGTGTGCTTACAAACGCTCCTTTCATGCTGAACTTGGATTGCGACCACTACATAAATAACAGCAAAGCTGTACGTGAGGCGATGTGCTTCTTGATGGACCCTCAGATAGGAAGAAAGGTTTGCTACGTCCAATTCCCTCAAAGATTTGATGGCATTGATATACATGACCGATACGCCAACAGGAACACAGTTTTCTTTGATGTAAGTCTTGCTTGAGAGGGATCGCAGGAAATGTTTATTTGCTACCATTCCTTCAGTAAGAAATGAATCAGGCTCACTTTCATTGTTTCTGCAGATCAACATGAAAGGTCTAGATGGAATCCAGGGCCCAGTATATGTGGGCACTGGATGTGTCTTTCGGAGACAGGCATTATATGGCTATGAACCCCCCAAGGGTCCTAAGCGTCCTAAGATGGTCAGCTGCGATTGCTGCCCATGCTTTGGCCGCCGCAAAAAACTCCCAAAGTATTCTAAGCATAGTGCCAATGGTGATGCTGCAAATCTGCAAGGTTTTTCAATGTCCTTTTTTAACAATAGCATCTAGAGTATCAACATGCTAATATCTGCTTGTAATTTGCTCCTTCACTTAACTAGAATCCATCTTCACCTCTTAATTAGGAATGGATGATGACAAGGAGCTATTGATGTCCCAGATGAATTTTGAGAAGAAGTTTGGGCAGTCAGCAATTTTTGTTACTTCAACTTTGATGGATCAGGGTGGTGTACCCCCTTCTTCAAGTCCAGCAGCCCTGCTGAAAGAAGCCATCCATGTTATCAGTTGTGGGTATGAAGATAAAACTGAATGGGGCACTGAGGTAATATTAATTTCCAAGAAAGTAAAATCACTCTCTGTCTTCTATAGAGGCACCAACTTAGCCGTTACCAACAAAAGAGAACATCTCCACCAATATATAGCCTACACAGAGCTTTGCTACCTTGTTGCTTAAAATATAATTCATATGATTTTGCCGCATTATTAGTTATTTTCTTCAACACCTGATAATGCCTTTATAAGCTATCATAGCTCAACAAACAGATGCATATTTAGATAATGATCGTCTTGTCAATCCTGAAAAACGTAGTAGATACCTTGGTGTCAGGCATTTACAATTCCTGACGTGAAACTTGACGACTACAAAATTTCTGCTTGCAGTTGGGCTGGATTTATGGTTCTATAACAGAGGATATCCTAACAGGCTTCAAGATGCATTGCCGTGGCTGGAGGTCCATATATTGTATGCCAAAGAGACCAGCATTCAAGGGATCTGCTCCAATCAATCTTTCAGATCGGCTCAATCAAGTGCTTCGTTGGGCACTTGGCTCTGTTGAGATCTTTTTTAGCCGCCATAGTCCAGTCTGGTATGGATTCAAAGGGGGGAAACTTAAGTGGCTTGAACGGTTTGCATATGTCAACACAACCATCTATCCTTTCACATCTTTACCACTCCTTGCCTACTGTACTCTTCCGGCCATTTGCTTGCTCACAGACAAGTTCATCATGCCACCAGTAAGTAAAACACCAGGATGAACTGATTTATATGAATTGAAGTTGTCAGATATTTTGCTTATCATCTCAACTTACTTCTTCACTTTACAGATTAGCACTTTTGCCAGTCTTTTCTTCATTGCTCTTTTTATCTCAATCTTTGCGACGGGCATTCTCGAATTGAGGTGGAGTGGAGTAAGCATTGAGGAATGGTGGAGAAATGAGCAATTCTGGGTCATTGGTGGTGTGTCAGCTCACTTGTTTGCTGTTGTACAAGGTCTCCTGAAGATATTGGCTGGAATAGACACTAATTTCACAGTGACATCTAAAGCAACTGATGATGAAGAGTTTGGAGAACTGTACACATTCAAATGGACGACCTTGTTAATCCCTCCAACTACTATATTGATCATCAACCTAGTTGGAGTAGTTGCCGGAATCTCTGATGCTATTAATAATGGGTACCAAGCATGGGGACCTCTGTTTGGTAAATTATTCTTCGCCTTCTGGGTGATTGTCCATCTCTATCCCTTCCTGAAAGGGCTCATGGGGCGACAGAACCGAACACCAACAATAGTGGTCATATGGTCGATACTCCTGGCTTCCATATTCTCCTTGCTGTGGGTCAGAATCGATCCGTTTGTGCTAAAGACCAAGGGACCTGATACCAAGAAATGCGGAATCAATTGCTAAATCTCAAATTTCCTGCTCCAGTGTGCGCATCTCCTCAAGAACAAGGATATTTCGTCCAGATTTAGTGTACAAATATACAGCACAGAAGTGCTTGAGATTGAATAATGATAGTGCAAATTTTTGTGTAGCACAAAAGCAAGAATGTCCATTTCTGTGAGTGAATGAAATATCCTCTGATAAGACTGGAGAAATCCTACGTGGATCTTACTAGGCTATAAGTGTTTTCTTCCGGGAAATTTAATAATTACAATCTCTAATTTCATACTAAATGATCAATCCTACCAGTTCATTTCTGAAAAGGAGATCTCATCTCATATTCATAATAATTTACGTGGAGAGGAACCTTGAGTGCCTGAGTGTAGAATTAACTTTTTTAACTGAAACTAGAAAAATAACACAACTAACAGAGATGTGTATTATGCAAGCATTGCATCTGACACATCAAAAGCAAAGAAAAAATGGTAGGACAAATAAGCCTCCCTTGCTCCTCACAATTGTGGGTGCTCGAATTGATCAGAAGTTGGAAAAAGAAACGTGATGCATCTAAAAAACTACTAACTGCAGCAATAAGCATTGTTTCTCCTCACATTAGGTGAGATAGAATTCTTGGACGAAGGTTAACTTCAAGGCAATGGGGACTTTGCAACCAAAACTAGTGCCATGTGGGTATGTGTGTATACACATTAGGTGAGCTCAGCTTTGAGGTTTGAAATGCTATTTCCTACCTTTTCTCCATTTAAAAGAACCTTTCTCCTTCCATCACCACCACCTTGAGCTTAGCCCATTCTCACACCACCACCACCACCACCACCACCGGCATCCTTACTTCTTCCATGGAAGCTAGCGCCGGACTTGTGGCCGGTTCTCACAACCCCAATGAGGTCGTCATCATTCTTGGCCATGAAGAGGTGAATATACGAATCAAGAATGACAAAACTTCAAGCCGTAACAATAAAGAACGAAACAAGTTGGATATTTGATGATGTTCTTGTTTGTTAGAGTAATTGTTATCTTTCTCTCTCTTCTGGGTGCAGCCAAAGCCTTTGAACTTGAAGAAATTGGATGGGCAAGTGTGTGAGATATGCGGGGATGAGGTTGGACTCACGGTTGATGGAGATTTGTTTGTGGCATGCAATGAGTGTGGATTTCCGGTGTGTAGGCCTTGCTACGAGTATGAGAGGAGAGAAGGGAGCCAATTGTGCCCTCAGTGCAAGACTCGATACCAGCGTCTCAAAGGTAGCAAAAAGCCAGTTAATTCAATGGAAGTATGTACGTTCAGATGAACCATCGTAAAGATAAAGAGATTGCAATTCACAAAACAGGGCTACAGAAACAGAATGTATACAAAAGTTAACGTATAAGTTATCCACAAAGTTCTTCTTGGTTCACAGTATATGGGACATTGCATATGATCATGAGAAGCATATCCAAGAGCTAGATAACCACTATTTAGCCAAGCATTGGAAATGTGCTTGCAATATTAGGAGTATTGATATTTACTTATAGATGACAAGATCGTGCATGAGCGATAACATGTTTTATGATTTAAAACTGTCAAAGGGAGCCCAAGAGTGGAGGGTGATGAAGATGAAGAAGATATCGACGATATCGAGCACGAATTTAACATTGAAGTTGAACAGAACAAGCACAAACACCTTGCAGAAGCTATGCTTCACGGGAAGATGAGCTATGGAAGAGGACCTGACGATGATGACAATGCTCAATTCCCACCAGTTATAGCTGGTGTCAGATCCCAACTGGTGAGCACCACTTTCTCGTTAACTTTCAACAGAACACCTTTTCTAATTGCATCTCATGTATTTAGCTCCAAGTCTATCCTTTCCAGTTCAAGTTTATCTATCTTTAAGCATGCATTCATGCAGGTAAGTGGGGAGTTCCCAATATCATCTTATGGTTACGGAGAGCAGATGATGCCTTCTTCCCTTCATAAACGAGTTCATCCAGATCCAATTTCTGAACCCGGTAACTATGAATATACCGCCCTATATTCCATGTTAATCATCACTGAAAACTTCCATGACCTTTCACAGTGAATCACGCTCCAGCAACGAGTTCTTTATTAACAAATTTTCTGCAAAGATGCTCTTCCATGACCTTTGTCCACATTGAAATGATCTTGTCGCAAACAGGAAGTGAAAGATGGGATGAAAAGAACGAGGGAGGGTGGAAAAAAAGGATGGATGACTGGAAACTGCAGCAAGGCAACCTAGGCCCGGATGACATCAATGACCTAGACATGGCAGTGTATGGCTTCTACTGACTGACTGCAAAAGGCGAAATGATTAAAGCAAAGAGATTTCCAGGACTAACATTTATATGCCATGAAACCGGCTGAATTGAATGCAGGATAGACGAGGCTAGGCAGCCACTTTCTAGGAAAGTTCCTACTGCACCTAGCAAGATCAACCCTTATCGGATGCTGATAGTCATTCGACTTGTTGTATTGGCTTTATTGCTGCGGTACAGAATTTTGAATCCAGTGCACGATGCAGTTGGTCTCTGGCTAACATCCATACTCTGTGAGATATGGTTCACTTTCTCATGGATCCTGGATCAGTTCCCAAAATGGTTCCCTATCGATCGCGAGACCTATCTCGATCGCCTTTCTCTCAGGTAGGCAATAGCCAAATTTTTTTCACTTCTTGGATGCGATGAGGACAAAAGTTCTAGACTCAGATATAAATATATGATATTCATAATATTGTAGACATGTAAAGTAGACAAATCCTGGAAATAACAGCTCACAAGAGGTAACCTTTACTCAAAAAATTTAACAAAAACAATCACTGTGAAATAAGAAACAAAAACTACATCTCAGTGATCAATGATATGATTAATCTCCTGTACACAATACATTGTGTCGCTTAAAGTAAAATGAAAGTATTCTCATATGTCTAGCAAGCAGACAGAAGAATGTCATTTGGAAAATAGTAAGCATATCAAAATGTATATTACGGGATTGATCCTTGAAAGCAGCCTTTCTACCCAACTTTATCCTCCTAGCGCTTGATCTTATGATTCGAGGCGCTAAGCTTAATTGCCAGAATTATAGAAAGTAGATCTATCTTTTCCTTGCAGTGTAATTCTTTTGCATATGCTGCAGATATGAAAGGGAAGGTGAACCTAATATGCTCTCCCCAGTCGATATCTTTGTGACTACAGTAGATCCTATGAAGGAGCCCTCACTTGTGACCGCAAACACAGCTCTATCGATATTGGCTATGGACTATCCAGTGGATAAGATCTCCTGCTATGTTCACGATGATGGAGCTTCCATGCTCACCTTTGAATCTTTGTCTGAAACTGCTGAGTTTGCTCGAAAATGGGTACCCTTCTGCAAAAAGTTCTCTATAGAGCCTCGAGCCCCGGAAATGTACTTCACTTTGAAGATTGATTACCTCAAAGACAAAGTCCAGCCAACCTTTGTCAAAGAGCGGCGAGCAATGAAGGTTTTTAGATAGCTTTTCAGACTGACAGACAGAGTAAATCCTACCATTGCAATCGAGATCTAATGGTGCTTTTAATTTGGCAGAGGGAATATGAAGAATTCAAAGTGCGGATCAATGCCTTGGTTGCTAAAGCCTCAACTGTACCTCCAGAGGGATGGATCATGCAAGATGGGACACCATGGCCAGGAAACAACACTAAGGATCGTCCAGGTATGATTCAAGTCTTCCTTGGACACAGTGGAGATCTTGATGCAGAAGGAAACGAGCTCCCTCACCTTGTTTATGTGTCTCGTGAGAAGAGGCCTGGCTTCCAACATCACAAGAAAGCTGGTGCCATGAATGCCTTGGTAATTGATCTCGACTTCTACTCAAAATTGAATCAGCCTTTTCTTAGTCTGGCTTCCTCATAATTCATGCTTTATTGCCTCAAATTCCTAAGGTTCGTGTCTCCGGTGTGCTTACAAATGCTCCTTTCATGCTGAACTTGGATTGTGACCACTACATAAATAACAGCAAAGCTGTACGTGAGGCGATGTGCTTCGTGATGGACCCTAAGATAGGAAAGAAGGTTTGCTATGTCCAATTCCCTCAAAGATTTGACGGCATTGATAGGCATGACCGATATGCCAACAGAAACACAGTTTTCTTTGATGTAAGCCCTTCTTGAGAGTGATCAGAAAATGTTTATATGCCCCCATTCCTTCAGTAAGAAATGAATCAAATTGGCTTTCATTATATCTACAGATCAACATGAAAGGTCTAGATGGAATCCAGGGCCCAGTCTATGTGGGCACTGGATGTGTCTTCCGAAGAAAAGCATTATATGGCTACGAACCCCCCAAGGGTCCTAAGCGTCCTAAGATGGCAAGCTGCGACTGCTGCCCATGCTTTGGCCACCGGAAAAAACTTCCAAAGCATTCTAAGCATGGTGCCAATGGGGAAGCTGCAAATCTGCAAGGTTTTGAAACTGTTTCATTTTTACCAGCACATACAGTACCTGCATGCCAATATCCTTCCATCTTTGCTTGTAATTTCCTCCATCACTAAACTAGAACCCTTCTTCACCTCTTAATTAGGAGTGGATGATGACAAGGAACTATTGATGTCCCAGATAAATTTCGAGAAGTTTGGGCAGTCAGCGATATTCGCAACTTCAACTTTGATGGACCAGGGTGGTGTACCCCCTTCTTCAAGTCCAGCAGCCCTGCTGAAAGAAGCCATCCATGTTATCAGTTGTGGGTATGAAGATAAAACTGAATGGGGCACCGAGGTAATGACAATTTCTAGGAAACTAAAACCACTCTCGTCAGTCTTTATAGGTGAACCAACTTAGCTGTTACCAAAAAAAGAAACATCTCCACCAATACAGCATACAGAGCTTTGCAACCTTGTCGCAATATAAAAATTCATGAATTTGCTGCATTTATTAGTTATTGCTGCAATTGGTGATATGCCAATTGTCCTAAGCTGTCATAGCTCTAAAAACAGATGCATTTTCAAAAAGCTACTGTCCAATCTTTTCAATCCTGAAAAACGTAGTAGATACCTTGGCATCAGCATTCACAAATCCTTATTGAAACTTGATGACTTTGAAATTTCTGCTTGCAGCTGGGCTGGATTTACGGTTCTATCACAGAGGATATCTTAACAGGCTTCAAAATGCATTGCCGTGGTTGGAGGTCCATCTATTGTATGCCAAAGAGACCAGCATTCAAAGGATCTGCTCCAATCAATCTTTCAGATCGGCTTAGTCAAGTGCTTCGTTGGGCACATGGCTCTGTTGAAATATTTTTAAGCCGCCATTGTCCAGTCTGGTATGGTTACAAAGGAGGGAAGCTTAAGTGGCTTCAACGGTTTGCATATGTTCACACAACCATCTATCCTTTCACCTCTTTACCGCTCATTGCCTACTGTACTCTTCCGGCCATTTGCTTGCTCACAGACAAGTTCATCATGCCACCTGTAAGTATACAAAGACATATAAAGGTGTAACAATCTATATGAGTTGAACTTGTCAGGTATTTTAGCTTATCTTCTCAACTTACTTTTGCACTTTACAGGTTAGCACTTCTGCCAGTCTTTTCTTCATTGGTCTTTTTATCTCAATGTTCGCGACGAGCATTCTTGAATCAAGGTGGAGTGGGGTGAGCATTGAGGAATGGTGGAGAAATGAGCAATTCTCGATCATTGGTGGTGTGTCAGCTCACCTGTTTGCTGTTGTACTGGGTCTCCTGAAGATTTTGGCTGGAGTAGACACTGATTTCACAGTGACATCTAAAGCAGTCCATGATGAAGAGTTTGGAGACCTGTACACATTCAAATGGACAACCTTGTTAATCCCTCCAACAACAATATTGATTATCAACCTAGTCGGAATAGTCGCTGGAGTCACTGATGCCATTAACAACGGGAACCAAGCAATGGGACTGCTGTTTGGTAAATTATTCTTTTCCTTCTGGGTGATTGCCCATCTCTATCCCTTCCTCAAAGGGCTGATGGGGCGACAGAACCGAACACCAACCATAGTGGTAATATGGTCAATACTACTGGCTTCTATATTCTCCTTGCTGTGGGTCAGAATTGATCCGTTTGTGCTCAAGACCAAGGGACCTGATACTAAGCAATGTGGAACCAATTGCTAAATCTCAAAACTCCTGCTTCAGTATGCACATCTCCTGAAGTACAAGGACTTTTTGTCCAGATGAATTTAGTGTACAGATCCACAGCACAGAAGTGCTAAGATTGAATAAAGATAATGTGAGTATTTTGTGTAGTAAAAGTGTCCATTTCCGTAAGTGAATGAAGGTCTTCTGATAAGAACTTACTTTTTGAGGTTGCAGAACTATTCATTGTCTTAATTCCTCAGACTGGAGAAATCCTCAGTGGTACTAGGCTGCATGGTTTACTTCTAAGATAATCTGTATTTGCAATCTCTGATTCCATAGTAAATGATCAAACCTGACAGTTCATTTTCCAAAAGGAGTTCTCATCACATTCAAAATAATGTGTGTAAAGGGATCTTCAAGTGCCTGAGTCTAGAATTGATTGTTTCTGTTGGAAAGTGATCCATTTTTGCAGAAATGTCTAGAAGCATCCAGTCTAATAGTGGGCAGTTGAATCTAGTGGTGTTCAAGTCTCTTAAGGAGTAGTTTGAGTTTTTACTATAAAGGAGCCCACATAAGCTTGTATTTAGAAGAATCCCAAAATATCTCTTCAGCTATGTCAGTGGAGATTGCCTATAAAAAGGCTTGGCTCATTCATGTAGATGTGTGGGGATGAGTCCTCCACCATGTGTGTGAGGTTTAGACCTCCACCAAGTGTGTGGGAGGAACTAAACTAAAATCCATATCCCTTGTTCCCCTCCATGAAGGCCTCATGTAAAGCCCTTTCTATAAACTAAAGAAACTATCTCCCATTGCCTTGAATATACAACTATCTACTTGTCCCCTTGTCCATCCTCTACCAAATATATCCTACACATATACACTTGTACATCAATACCTAAACTATCATTGATAACAAAACCGTGCTTCTGCACAATCAAATTTTAACAGTTTCAAGTGAAAGTAGAAAAAGAACACAAGTAACAGAGATGGGTATTGTTCAAGAATAGCATCTGATGTGCATCAAAAGCAAAGAGAAAGGGTGAGACAAATAAGCATCCCTTTCTCATCAAAAACATTATCAATGCATAAATCCATCAGAAGTTGGAAAAAGAAACATGTTGCATCTTGATAACTAATAACTGAAGCCATAAGCACTGGTTTCTGCTCACCCCCATCAATCACTCCCATTCCCATCCCCGCACTGCATGAAGTGAAAACAAAGTGTATCTTAAGCAGCTCCCGCTGCAGGAGATAAATACATCCATATGACAAGGCAAGGAAGCCATAAATTTCACAGCCTAAAGTCCAATAAGAGACAAAGGTTTGAGGATTACAGCTATACGAGCCAAAGGCAAATGAAACTGCACAAAATGATAAGCATGCTTACAAATATACAAGGGCGAAAAGAATGGTTCACTGTGCAGCTACTTATTAATTGGTTTTTTCTGTAATAGGTAAAAAGAGGACCAAATTGGTCATGATAGACCAGAACAAGGGCGTCGTGTCTATTCTGCAGCATATGTTTGAATATTCTTGTCAACCTTTGTGTATGTCATGTAAATTTATGCAATGAGGTGGTACAGTAGTTATCCTTACCAGATGGGCTGACAGGATGAAAGGTCGAATGCATGCTGCAATCTCAAGCAAGACAAGCAACAAGAGGACTCTTTCCTTTTCACCAGTAGTCTCCACAAGAACAAATGCCATCCTTGAAATGATGGAAACGATTGGCATCTCTAACAACAATGTCTCTCCCAGTGATCTTTGATATGAATTTAGTAGCAGTGTGGCAGTCTGGACAAACCCGAAGATTCTTGATGATCCTGATCTCACTTCCAGGCTCAGTAGAAATAAGGCCAAAAGCAATAGCGAGTTTTTCGCTATGAACCTTCACCATTAGCTCCTTCTCTTCATCTTCCACATCGTGCAAAGCAGTGACAGTCTCTGCCTGAAATCCAGCCTCCCTCATCTTCCCCATTAAATGTTCCAGCTTTGCATAGATTGCTTTGGTTTGAGGATGAGACCGGTCACCTGAGGTAAAGACATGTGGTACCCCACCAACTTCTATCAAAGTGCAGCCAGGAGTTTTTGCCAAGCTCCTGCGTCGAACTACTTGTCGTACAGAAGCTGCTTGCGGATAATTCTTGTCAACAGAGTATATATTCGAGAGTAAGACATAATATCCAACATTTTCAGGGTCCAACTCAAATAGCCTTTTAGAGGCCAGATGTGCTAGCCTTGTGTCCTTGTGAATCATGCAGGCTCCAAGCAGTGCACCCCAGATAGCAGGCCCCGGCTCCACTGGCATTCTCTCTATAAACTCTAAGGCCTTCTCTAGTTTTCCAGCTCGGCCGAAAATGTCAACCATGCAGGCGTAATGTTCAGCTAAGGGCTCAAAGCTGTGATCATGTACCATGGTTTGGAAAATCCTATCTCCTTCTGTCACCAAGCCAGCGTGACTGCAAGCATACAAGACAGAAAGGAACGTAACTCCAGATGGTGACACCCCAGATTGCAACATCTTGGTGAAGAGATCCAGGGCTTCTTTTCCATGTCCATGAAGACCATATCCGCAAATCATAGTGTTCCAAGTGACCACATTCTTCTCCTGCATCGAGTCAAATATTTTCCGTGCCTCCACAATGCTCCCACACTTTGCATACATGTCTATCAGAGCAGTCATAACGTAAATGTTGGAATGGAATCCCTCTCGTTTAACTAGGTCGTGGACCCATTTTCCTAGACTTAGAGCTCCTAGTTGGGCACAGGCAGAGAGAATGCTAGTCACTGTTACTGGATTTGGCTGGACCTTGAATGTCTGCATATTTTGGAAAAGAAGAATAGCTGCATTCGTTAACCCATTCTGGGTATAACCTGAAATCATGGCATTCCAGGATGCTAAGCTTTTCGCAATAGATTCATCAAAAACCTGCCGTGCAAGTTCAATTTCATTCAACCTACAGTACACAGTGGTTAGCGCGGTTGAAATGGCAGGATTTGAAACAACACCAGATTTTACACAGAAACAATGAATACAGAGCGTTAGGTCCAAATGACCAAAGGGAAAGAACACAGGAATCAATCCCACAATCGTGCTTGAATTTGCTCTTTCCCCAAATGCAAGCAATTCCTTGAATAACCTCAGGGAAGAGTCGGTTTCCTTATTGCACGTGTACCCAGAAATCATTGCATTATAAGATACCAAATCCGGCCTGTCAACCTGGTCGAATAACAAACTAGCTGTCTCAGTGTCCCCGCATTTGGAATAAAATGATATTAGTCCTGTAAGTATATGCACATGAGAATGCAGTCCCAGCTTCGTAGCCAGAGATTGAATCCCCATACCTACCCTCAATTGCTGCAACTCCCCTGCAGCCGGAAGCACAGCTGCAAGAGACGTTGAATCCAACCGGATCTCCGCATCAGCAACCATATCCTTAAATACCAAAACCGAATCCTCAAAACAACAATTCTTCACCAAGCCGGAGATCATGGTGTTCCACAACACGGTGTCCCTGTCAGGCATCTCATCGAACAGCTTCTTTGCGAACTCCATTTTCGAGAACTTCAAGTAAAGATCCACCAAAGCGGACCCGATAAACAAATCCAATCCGAACCCATCAACAATAGCTTGCGAATGCAGCAAAGTTCCAACCTTTTCATCGGGAAAACCCGAAGAAGCCGAAATAGCAAAGAAAAAAGTGAAGTTATCGGGCCGCAGGTGGGTGTTCTTCCTCAAATGGGTGAACAGAGAAATGGACGACCGAGGCGAGTTGTTATTGGAATAGCCCTTGATGACGACGTTGAACAGGAAAAGGTCGGGCTTTGAGACCGAAAGGAAGAGGCCGCGGGCGTAGTCGATGGCCTTGAGGTCGCAGAGCTTGTGGGTGAGCTTGGTGACGGTGGAGATGTCGTTCTTGTAGCCGCTGACGATGATCTGGGCGTGGGCTTGGGCGAGGTGGGAGAGCGTTGTGGATGCATTGAGGAGCGACAGGAAGAAGTTGCGATTGCGCTCGAGAGCAGGCAGAGGCGGGATCACGGTTCTGAAGTTCATCTGCTTGTGGAAATGGCGACAGAGCTCTCGTCCTTGTTGGTGTTTGTAATTGTTGTCGCTCGCTTCCAAAAGTGGCACCGCTACGAAAATTGGCGGGAGGTTTTCTACCTTAACACTAAATTATGATGACCAAACTTGTATTTGATTAAGGAAACTGCCAGGAATGAGGAGAATTACTGACTCATAGATTGAACAAATTTACCGGATTCTAAAGGATATCATTCAAACTATTATATACTCAATTGGATAAGTTTCGTTTACGTAAATAAATTAGTTAAGTATGTATCAACTTGAATGAAATATACTATATGGTTGGAATAAAACATTATATCATTGAAGATTTTTTTTCCCCTCTATTCTTAGTTTGATAAGTTTCGCTGAATTAGATAGATTGTGTAGAAGTTCAATCTAGTCCTTGAACTATTTGAAGATATTCAATGTTACCATTCGATTGATTCAAGTTAATGGACCACATTTAATATTTTCGTGTAGTCTAGAGACTAAATTGAATATTTATTAAAATTTCAGGGACCACATTAAATAAATTAAAAGTTCATGGACTATATTAGACATTACGCCATAGTTCATGGGCTATTTTTGTTATTTTCCCTAAAATAAACAACCAACGCCGTTTGAACTAGTTCATGTAAATGGAAAATTATATCATTATGGCCTTTGTGAAGAAATTTAGTTCAAAAGAAATGTAACACTATAATTCATTCGAAATACTGCTTTTATCTAATTTTTGAAGTTTAGAATTAATAAAGTTTGTACACGACAGATAAATAAAATGATCTCGCTATTGGTCGAATGTAGGCCAAGCAACACACGTGTCTTGCACAACAAAATCATAAAGTGAAGTGTAATCACAAATTATTTTTATTCGTTACAACAAAAATTAAAAGCTCAATAATATAGTTCTCGCATGTTTTCCAAATATTGAATTAGATAAATTTCTCCACTCGCCGTAATTTTTTTTATATTTTGAATTGAGGTATGTGAATAAAATATGTTACAATCTAAATTTAAATTACTTTATTTATCTATAATATAAGCCTTTATTTTGCTCTATTTTTTGTTTAGTTCTTTGCTAACCAATTTTCTCTATTTATAAATATACTTATTTTATTTTAATGTTCTATAATTTTAGCTGAATAAAAAGTTGCATTACTTAACTTAAACTTATATCATTGATGAATAATTTATTCTAAGAAAATATTTCCGAAATTGCATTGGCTATCCACAACATAAGAAGCATTTTACCACTCTCTCTCTCTCTCTCTCTCTAGAATGTTGCTCTTCAAAAAGGCAATTTCTTATGGAGTTTGCTCACAGGATATTTGTCTAATGAAAAAAGCACAATATTTATATTAATTATCTTATTAACGAATGGATTAAGGCGATTTATCTATATAAATAATATTAAGTGTACTAAGTTGGTCAACAAAATCAGTACAATGAGCGATGTGGTACTTTTAATACCACAAAAAATTTCAAATTGGCACACTTATGATAAATTTATCTTAAATTAATATCCTAAATTGGTATACCTGAGGTTTTTTGTGGTAAGAAAATTAAAATTAGTTTGGCGGTAAATTTTTTTTTAGGGTTTTTTATGATCAAAAAATTAATTTATGGTATATTTGTCATAAGTGTACCAATTTGGGGTTTATGGTGGTCAAAAAATTAGTTTAAAATAAATTTGTCCCAGATGCATTGATTTGAGATTTTTCGTGATATTAAACCTAAATAATATTGGATCAGGATGGGACTTCTAATCGTATTAGCTCATTGATTAAATAAGAGCATATCTTATTCTTTAATTATAATCTTTTTAGGTTTATCCATATCAAAATACTTTATTTAAGAATTATGATAAAATGTATATAATTATGAATTGCGCTTTTTTTACTCCTGCTTTAGCTAATACACTCCCTATAAACCGTGTTTTGAGTTTTGACCATATCATCCTCCGCGGGTCCCAATTATTCAGCATCCTCCTTTACTATTGTACCAAAATGTTCCCCCTTTTTCTTCTTTCGGTCAAAAGTGATATCCGCTTTAGTTTCTTCTTTCTTTTCTTGCGAGTTTCTCCTCTGTTCTCTCTCCTGGAGGTAATTCTCGCCCTCTCTGATTCCCTCTTGATTAAATTCGATCAGGGTTCAAGTCTGGTGGTAATTCATCAATTATTTGGAAATTAAGAGAATCCCCTCTCATCTCAATTTCCCTCCTAGAAAGATTTACATTTTCGAATTAGCCAAGAATATGGAAAGAAAGGGCAAAAGGGGAAAAAAAGAAAGAAGCTTCAAAGTCAAGATTTTATTTTTCTCGCTCTCGTCGGAAGCAATCGGGGACCTTCCGATGCTGGGTTTGATCCTTTTCTGCTTCTTTGCTTTCTTCGTCAGCTACCGAATTATGACCATTGACAACATTGTCAACGTTAACTGAATTATGATAAGATGGAAGATGGGACCCAATATGACCACCAACATCGTTCGGTGAGGGAGATAAGATGGAAGATGGGACCTATAGGAAAAGAAAAAGAACGGACCAAACGAACACTGCATTTGAGAGAAAGAAAAAGGGAACCCATTTGGTAGAATATTAGAGCATGAATGATAAACATTCTATTCTAAAAATTAATTTCTAAATAGAAATAGATTTTTCTATTTCTAATTTTTAGACGAGTTTCTTAGAATTTTTTTTTTTTGATAACGACACAAAATTTCTGATCCTGAAACAGAAATTCGTTTAAAAATAATATAAAATTTCTATTTCTCTTACAGCGGTGGACGATAACGGGCAGACGGCAACTGGATGGCGATGGACGTTGGCTGTTTGCCGGCGGTGAGCGAATGGCAGTGGATCAGCGAACGACAACAGGCAACCAACAGTGGATGCTGGTGGCTGATAGTGGCGGACGTCGATCATTTGCGGGCGATGGGTGATGGCAGTGTATAGCGGACTGACGACCAGTGGCGGATGGAGGTGGATACTGCACTAGTGGAGGGCGACTGACGGCGGCTGTGGCATCAAGGAGTAGATGGCGATTGATGGGGAGCGGATGACCGTGGACATCAGACTGGTGATCGGAGACAGACGGTAGTTGGTGGGGAGCCGATAGTGGTGGACATCAGATTGACAATGGCGAGGGCATCGGACGAAGGGAAGCGATAGCTGGCACGTGCGTCGGACGACGATGTACGTCGATTGGTGGGCGATAGGCTTCGGCTAGTGGTGGCCAGTGGGCGATGGCAGGCAAAGGTGGCGAAGGGGAGGGAGGAGGTAGAGAGTCAGGAGAGCGAAGAGAGTGAAAAAAATTTCTATTTCTGTTCCAAAAATAAAGAAGTAGAAAATTTTTACCTCTGATTTCTAGAATAGAAATTTGTTCTAGAGATAGAATAATGAAATTGTGTTATCAAACGAATTTCTATTTCAAACTTATTTCTAGAATAGAAATTCTATTTCAAAATGGTTATCATACGTGCCCCTAATGGAGGACGCTGAAAACGTGGGATGCATGAAGGATAATATGGTCAAAACACTGGAATAGGGAGTGTATTAGCTCAAGTAGTAGTGGTTACAAAGGGTGTCAGAACCAAACCGAAACAGAAACCGAACCAAACCGATATAACAATTAGATAAAAGGAATTGCCAAATTCTCTTAAGGGAAAACGACATAAATGATTTTGGTTTCTAAATTTTTAACTTATCCAACGTGGTTCTTGAATTTAACAGAATGTGCAATATCATTTCTAAACTTTTGATTAGTTCAATGTAGTCCTTAGACTTTAAGTACATATTTAGTTTAATTCTTGAACTATGACAACGTTAAACATTTTCATATAGTTCAGGAAATATATTGAACATGTACTAAAAATTTAGAGACCGCGTTGAACAAATGAAAAATTCAAAAATCATGTCTTTTAAGCTAAAGTTGAGGAATCATTTATGTTATTATCCATTCTTCTTAAAGCATAACAAGAAATGCGACGCCCGAGAACATCACATGCAACATGTGTTCTCTTCTTTTGAATTATTATTTGCATGATAGTACAGGAAAATTGCACGAGCTTAACTAAAATACGCGTGCATCTTCTGTATAGAATTATTATCCCTTCATATCAACTTCTCAAGACAACATAAAATACATCTTAAACTCAGTAGAATTTCAATATTTGAAAATTATTCAATACGTATTAAGAGGGTATTGGTCCCCATAATCACTAGACCATTTGTAATTCCTCCAATAACTTTCATTGAAATAATATCTTATATCCCAAGAAAAGCCACCAGGACTGTGGAACGGGCACGGAAGTTGACAGTTGACACTTTTGGTAGGACATGGAGCATCTTGCTATTCTCTCTCTCTCTCTCTCTCTCCCGTCGTCGCTCACGCTCACCGAGTCACCACCAGTCGCTGCGGCTGCCTTCTGTCCTCCTCTCTCGGCGGCGCTCGCTCACCGAGTCACGCGTCAAGTTAGTGCGAAGGGACGAAGGCAACGGGGCATCTCATCGATGGATTTACCGATTCCCAAGGGTTGTGACCAGGTATTCTTCGGGTTTTGAACAGGATGCTGCTTTTCTCACTTTTCCCTGTGTTCGTTAGGCGATCAAGGTTTTGTTTAGTTCCATTTGTACTCATTTTTACTTTTATGACTTCCATTTTTGTTGTTGTTGTTGCTGCTGCTGCTGATGAACTCACATTCTATTATTGAAAGAGTATAGGTAATCCTGAGACTTGTATAGTGAATTGCAATAAGAAAGGTTTGGCCCTAGTTTGTTGAAGCAGGCTTTTTGAAAGAAAGATATGTTGATGCCTTTCAATACTGTGACTTCTGCGCGGACCAACCCTTAATGGCATTGTCCTATGTGGTCCCGACCGAATGGCATCGCTCCAGTGTTACTTTAGCTCAAAGGACTGAGTGATGATTATACAGTGTCAATTGCATTCCAAGGAGATCTCCTAATGGTGTTTTAATGGTTTCACGCTGGAAAATTCCAAGTTTGATGCTCAGTGTTACTTTAGCTTAAGTGACCGAGTGATAATTACATTGTTACCCCATATGACAATATATTTTTTCCCGAACAGGCGCTGAATCAAACACACAATCTTTTTCCAGAGCCAGACGATTGTGACTGGCACAGTTGGAGTCCCCAGGTTCCTGCTGCTGTGGAGGAGAGGTCCTGGGAGAATACCAGGGAAAACAGAGAGTTTGGTGGTCAATCTGACTCTATGCAGCAGCAACTGAACCAATTTATTCACTTGGAGCAACTCCACTCCCAGTTCGCTGGAGCACAGATCTCTTCTAATCAGGTAGCATTCATCTCTGGCTAGACTGACATATTTTCTTCACACGTAAATGTTAACTCGCCTTCGTGAAGAGTATTTTAGTTGTTCTTATCTAATAGCCAGAGAAGTTATGGTCCACGAAAGTTGTCGTTTCTTGGCCACAGTGATATGTTGCATACGTTTTCTAGTCACCCTTTAGTAATTATGATAGAGTTCCTAATGATACCTTGTTGATTGTCAAGGTCTGTCAGAAGAAATATTGTTTTAATATTCAGTTATTGGTCAAGTCTTATGAAGATAGTGGGATCAACCTTGCATCTCTTTTCCATGCGTACATGCACATGTGCAAGTGCTGTGTTTCCTTTTTTTCCCCTTTTTATCCTTGGGTTGGGGGAGGGTTATTGAAGCCTGGAGTATTGTGCTAATATAAGGTTCCACTTGCATATGGCAGAACAATATTGCACTGTCAAAGATCAGATTATGTCTTCGTTAAATGCACCGATGAATGCTTCACCTGTCTATTAAAATGTGTTTGTGGCTATGTAATGTCTCATTTAGCTTCATTTATTTTGATCTGTTGACCAGGGAGGTCTGGTTCCCGCTCTTGTTAAGGCTGAAGCGCCTTGGTCAGGTAGAAGGGGTAATCTGTCGGAAAAAGACCGTGTGCTGAAGACTGTAAAGGGGTAATTCATGCTTTACAATTTTTATCTAATGAATTTGTTCTTTTTAGTATGTTTGATATATGCATGGTACAGCTTTATTTTTGCTGAAGTGTCAATTTTGGTTGCTGAAGTTTGGCGCGGTTGCCTTCTCAGTGTGCTTTAAACTCCTGATCCTCAAGGATTATAAGAAGCTGAAAATATGGATTTTGAAGTCCTCATTTGTTGAATATACTTATGGATAGTTGATATTGTAGTCTGTCAAGCATTTTAGTTGTAGATTTTTGAGCCGCATTTTCAAACTCTTGAGTGATTTGATCATAGGCTTTTTTCTTATCGTGACTGATAATTCGGCATTATTTTTTGCAACTCATCTATATTTCATGATATCATGAATAACCATCCCATTTTTGTGTTTTAGATTCATAAGCATGCGAATTCATACCTTGGCTTCTCGGTATTTTGCTTCTTTATCATAATGTATAAGTCCTCTGTGCCCATCTATCAGTACAGGAACTCCAACATAATATCAATGAGAATTACTGTTCTTTTTAATGAACTTCCTATGCCCAGTTGCTTTATATATGATCGATTAATCTTGATATTCTCTTTTGAGCATCATTTTTTCGAACTTTCCTTGTGCATAGTTTTTTCCTTTTGATAGTGTGAGATTTTCTATGCATCGACCTCATTTCAGGCTTGTGGCTGTGTTGACAATTAATTTTGATTAATATGCAATATGTTATTGGTGGAGATCACATTGGGCTTCTGGTTTGTTATCTTCCCTAGCCACGTTCTATCTTTTCATGCTTGAGTATGTGATCTAACTAATCCCATGTATCAACTTTTTACTTGTGTTTCTTGACACGCACCTTACGAGGTCCTGTTTTGCATTCCTAATGGAGATCAATGCAATTGAATTGGTTATGTTAGACTTGTATCACAGTTAGGATTGACTCTTACAATGGATAGTTCTTTACTTTCAGGATTCTGAACAAGCTGACTCCCAAGAAGTTTGATGTGCTCGAGGGTCAGCTCATTGGCTCTGGAATAACCTCAGCGGATATTTTGAAGGTTGCTGCATTTTCTTTTCCCCATTTTGTGTTTGTATTTCTATTTTTATACGACTTAAGTTTATCTACCAATACAGGGCGTAGTACAGCTTATTTACGAAAAAGCAGTGCTGGAGCCCACATTCTGCCCCGTGTATGCTCGTCTGTGCTCTGATCTTGATAAAAAGCTGCCCCCATTTTCCTCTGATAAACCAGGCGTTAAAGAAATCACTTTCAAGCGAGTACTTCTAAACAAATGCCAGGAGGCATTTGAAGGTGCTGACAATCTAAGGGAGGAGGTGAGACAGATGACTGCCCCTGAGCAAGAGCTTGATCGAAGAGAAAAAGAGAGTATGGTCAAACTTCGAACCGTGGGAAACATCAGGTTGATTGGGGAGCTTCTGAAGCAGAGGATGGTCACTCAAAAGATTATTCACCACATTGTTCAGGTTTCGATAAAACACATTACCTATACAGGTTCTTTTTAAATTTTATAATTGTATTGAGGTCACTCTTTGTCTGCTCAATGAACCAGGAGCTTCTAGGAACTGATAGTAAGACTTGTCCTGCCGAGGAGAATGTTGAGGCTATTTGTCAGTTGTTCAACACCATCGGGAAGCAGATTGATTGTGTCCCAACAGGACAGTGTAGAAACGAAGTATATTTCAACCGGTTGAAAGAATTGACAACCAACACTCAGCTGTCTCCAAGGTTGAGGTTCATGGTTGAAGATGTTCTTGATTTGCGTGCGAATAACTGGATTCCTAGGCAGGAAGAGGTGACTTTTATGATGTTAATCACTGCTTCTTCTTTTTTTGCATTTCCTTTTTCCCTTTACTTGTCTGGATTTCCTTCTCATTACCAACTTCATCACTCCTTCCTTCAGAGAGTTAGGCCTGGGAAGCTTACTTTGAGGTGCTTATAGAATAATAAACATGTCTGTTTAAATTTTGACTGTGATGTTTCTGTATTCATTTGAACAGGTTAAAGCAAAGACTATAATTGAAATCCATTCAGAAGCGGAACAAACTCCTGGTGCCACCATGATATGTTGCATACATTATCTAGCCACCCTTTAGTAATTATGATAAAAGTTCCTATTTGCTTTGGAAATTGAGATCTCCGTCAATTTTGTGCCGTCTTGTTGTTTTAACTTCCCATCTCTGCTATGATACCTTGTGGATTGTCAAAGTCTGTCAGAAGAAATTTTGTTTTAATAGTCAGTTGGTAATACTGGTCAAGTCTTATGAAGATAGTGGGATCAAGCTTGCATCTCTTTTCCTTGCGTGCATGCGCATGCGCATGTGCCAGTGCTGTGTTTCCTTTTCCCTTTTACTCTTGCGTTGAGGGAGGGTTATTGAAGCCTGGAGTATTGTGCTAATTTAAGGTTCCACTTGCATATGGAAGAACAATGTTGCACTGTCAAAGATCAGATCATGGCTTTGTTAAATGCACCGATGAATGCTTCACCTGTGTATTAAAATGTGTTTCTGGCTGTGTAATTTCTCATTTGGCTTCACTTATTTTGATTGGTTCACCAGGGAGGTCTGGTTCCTGCTATTGTTAAGGCTGAAGTGCCTTGGACACCTAGATGGCGTAATCTGTCGGAGAAAGACCGTGTGCTGAAGACTGTAAAGCGGTACTTCATGATTTACAATGTTTATCTAATGAATTTGTTCTTTGCAGTGTACTTGATATATGCATGGTACAGCTTTATTTTTGCTGAAGTGTCATTTTTGGTGGCTGATTTTTGGTTTGGTTGCCTTCTCAATGTGCTTTAAACTCCCGATCCTCAAGGATTATGAAAAGCCGAAAAGATAGATTTTGAAGTCCACCTTTCTTGAATATATTTATGGATGGTAAATATTGTAGTCTGTCAAACATCTTGCTTGGCGGATATTTGAGCTGCATTTTCATATCAACTCTTGAGTGATTGGATCATAGGATTTTTTTTATATTGTGACTGACAACTCGGCTTTATTTTTTGCAACTTATCTGCAATTCATGACATTCAGAATTACCATTCCATTTTTGCGTTTTGGATTCATAAGCATGCAAATTCATACCTTCGCTTCTCAGTACTTTTGCTGCTTTATCATAGTGTTTAAGTCCTCTCTGCCCATCTATCAATACAGGTACTCCAACATAATATCAATGAGAATTACTGTTCTTTTTCATGTACATCCTATACCCAGTTGCTTTATATATGATTGATTAATCTTGATATTCTCTTTTGAGCATCATTTTTTGAACTTTCCTCGTGCGTACATTATTTTCATTGCTGGTGTGAGATTTTCTATGCATTGATCTCATTTTTTCAGGCTTGTGGTGGTGTCGACAATTAATTTTGATTTGTATGCAATATGTTATTAGCGGAGATCAGATTGGATTCCTGTTTGTTATCTTCCCTAACCATTCCATGCTTGAATATGTGATCTAATTCTATGCATCGACTTTTCACTTGTGTTTCTTGACATGCCACTTTACGAGGTCCTCTTTTGCATTCCTAGTGGAGATTAGTCGATGCATTTGAGTTGGTTATGTTAGATTTGTATCACGGTTAGGATTGACTCTTACAATGGACAGCACTTTCTTTTCAGGATTCTGAACGAGCTGACTCCCGAGGGGTTTGATGTGCTCAAGGGTCAGCTCATTGACTCTGGAATAACCACAGCGGATATTTTGAAGGTTTCTGCATTTTCTTTTCTCCATTTTTTTATTTGTATTTGTATTTATTTTGAAAACTTAGGTTTTTCTCCCAATGCAGGAAGTAGTACAGCTTATTTTTGAGAAAGCAGTGCTGGAGCCCAGATTCTGCCCCATGTGTGCTCTTCTGTGCTCTGATCTTAATGAAAAGCTGCCCCCATTTCCCTCTGATGAACCAGGCAGTAGGGATATCACTTTCAAGCGAGTACTTCTAAACAATTGCCAGGAGGCATTTGAAGGTGCTGACAATCTAAGGGAGGAGTTAAGACAGATGATTGCCCCTGAGGAAGAGCTTGAGCGAAGAGAAAAGGAGAGGATGATCAAACTTCGAACCTTGGGAAACATCGGATTCATTGGGGAGCTTCTGAAGCATAGGATGGTCCCTGCAAAGATCGTGCACCACATTGTTCAGGTTTCGATAAAACGCATTACTAATCCATTTCTCCTTTTAACTTTTATAATTGTATTGAGGCTACTCATTTTCTGCTCAATGAGCCAGGAGCTTCTAGGACCCGATAATAAGACATGTCCTACCGAGGAGAATGTTGAGGCTATTTGCCAGTTTTTCAACACCATCGGGAAGCAGCTTGATGAGGGCCCAAAATCACAGCGTACAAACGATTTATATTTCGACCGGTTGAAAGAATTGACAACCAACACTCAGCTGGCTCCAAGGTTGAGGTTCATGGTTGAAGATGTTCTTGATTTGCGTGCAAATTACTGGATTCCTAGGCGGGAAAAGGTGACATTTTAGTTGTTACTTGCTGTTTTCTCTTTCTTTCTATTTGGCATTTCTTTTTTCCCCTTTAGTTGTCTAGATTTCCTTCTTATTGCCAACTCGAGCACTCCTTCCTTCAGGGAGTTAGGCCTGGGAAGCTCGCTTTGAGGTGCTTCTACAATAATTAGCACGTCCGCTAAAATTTTGACTCTGATGTTTCTGCATTCATTTGAACAGGTAGCAAATACTATTACTGAAATCCATTCGGAAGTGGAAAGAACCGGGAATAATGGCGGGAGGTTTCGTGGTCCTGGAAGTTCTATGGTTTCGTAAGTGTTTCTAAGGGACTGATCCTGCACTTAACTTGCACAGTTGGGTAAAAGGAGAACAACCGGTGTCCGTCGGACTTGTTTGCAAAAGTGAAAACGGTTATCTGCGAAATCGGCTTTGTATAGTAATATTATGTATGTATGTTAAAGGAATGTTACTGACAAGGTGACCGTACTTGCATGTGATTGAGGAAACTGCGACGAGTAAAACTACTGGTTATAGACCATTTGGGTCATATTGTTTTATGCTTAACAGGAGGAGTTTTATTTATGTAAATAAATTATTTAATTTACTTTATTCTTAGTTAAATATACTATGTTGAAGTAAATACACCATATCATTGAAATAACATATTATATCATTGAAGTGTTTTTTTTTCTCTATTCTTAGAGTGAAAAGTTTTGCTGAGTTAAATAATCTTTGTTATCTGTTTCCTTTGTTGGATGGATCTGGATGAAATAAATAACCCACACCATATTAAGTATGTCATGTATATAAAAAGTTATATCATTGTGGCCTTTTTAAAGAAATTAAGTTCATAATAAACCGTATCACTAAAGTATATTTGAAATACTTCTATTCATTTCTATCAATTATTACAAAAGTAAAGCTCAGGGACATTGTACTTTCGTATTTTTCGAATATTAAATAAAATAGGTTTCTCCACTCACCGTAATTTTTTTTATGTTTGGCATTGAAGTACTTGAATGTCTTGTGATTTTAAATTAAAATAATGTATTAACTTATAATTTTCTTTATTGTGCTCTGCTCTCGTTTAGTTATTTACTGTTTATAATTACAGTTATTTATTTTATTCTCTTATAACTTTAGCTGAATGGTAAATTACATTGCTCAAACTAAAATTATGTCAGCGATGATGAATGCATTTAAGAAAATATTTGCGAAATACATAGGAAAAAAATGAAATGCATTAGCTCTCCACAACATAAGAAGCGTTCTGCTTCTCTCTCTCTCTCCCGCCGCCGCTCACCGAGTCACCACTCAGTGTGGCTGTTGTCTGTCCTCCTCTCTCAACGGCAGCACTCGCTCACCCGTAGCATTGTCCTATGTGGTCCTGACCGAATAGCATCGCTTCGGTCCGCAACGGCCGCCAACGTAGCAGTTCTGAACATGGCTAAAAGCCAGGGCGGCCCGGCCATGCTCAGCCGTAGCCCACCAGGTGGGGCTGGGGAACGTTATCCCTGCCCTCATCTTGCTCTGTTCCCCAACCCCTTGTGCACTCCATTTAGTTGAGAGGGCTTCAACACGAAGCTGTGTTTTCCCGGTGAAGTAAATTTAACAACACCATACGTTTGGTGTGCAACTTAGGCTCTGTTTGGTAATATTTTTGTTTTTTTGTTCTCCGGAACATAAAAAGAACAAAATCCTGTTTGGTAATGTTACTTAAAATTTTTGTTCCCCTGAACAAAAATTGTTCCCATAAATAGATTTGGAACAGAAACAAGAAGTAAAAAAAAATTACTTTTTTGTTCTCGGGAATAAAATGAAAAACAATGTCATTTTAGAGAAACAAGCTTAGCGTAACCTAATGCTTGTTTTTACACCCACTAGTTCACCTGTCGCCTGCCACCGTTGCAGTCACTGCCTTTGACGGTCGGTCACCGTCGCCGCCGCCTCTGATTGCTGATCACCACCGCCCACGACTGCTGGTCGCCGATTGTCGGCCACCATCCACTGCTAGTCACCAATCATCGGCCATCGGTTTCCGGCCACCATCCACCGCCACCTCCGATCATCGATTGTAGACCACCACTGCTGGTCATCGCCGCTGCCTCCAGTGGCTAGTCACTGCGACCGCTTGTCATCGGTTACCGGTCACCACCCATCGCCTCCAGTGGTCGGTCATCGGTCATCGTGGTTGTCGATTGAGACCGTCGGCTGCCGGTCAAAATCACTAAATCAGAAGATTTGTAATATAAATTTTTAGGGTTGTATCAAACACATTTATATTCTTTTTCTATTCTAGAAATAAAAATTTTGTGTAGTTACTAAACGCTTTCTTATGCTTAGAAATTCATTCAGGGAATAGAAATAGAAAAAACTATTTTTGAATAGAAATTGTTCCCGAGAACAGAAACGTTACCAAACGCACCCTTAAAATTACTAGTGCAAGTTCTGGTGTGAAACTTGGTGCTGCCATATTTCAGCCACCGATGGGGTTCCTGGAGGCGACGGCGGAAGCAACATACCGATGATTGTAGCGGATCTAAGCTTGTCGGACATAGACAACAAAATGGAGCCGCCTACGGGGCTCCCGGAGGAGACAATGGCGGCAGCGGCGACGTGCTGGAGAATGCAGCGGATTGGAGCTAAGGCGAGAGAGTGAATTTTGAAAAGAAGAGAGAGAAGGAGCGTCTTCTTCATTCTTGACGAGAGGGAGAACCAAAATTTTGAAATATTAGAGAGAATTTTCAGGAGAATATATCCGGAAATTTACTTTGGCCCCACTCACTAACGTGGCACATGTGGCGCTTCCTGATTGATTGAGGACCACGGTGACGTGAAGTCTCGGGACCACCTAATATTTTCTCCTCCTTTTTCATTTCTGAAATTTGTGCTTTGGTAAAAAGCAAGAGATAACAAGAGAGCGAAGCTAAGATCGTAATCTTTATTGAATAGTAGCTGAGATTTGTCAAATAGCCATCCCTGAAAGGTGACTGAACTCGATCAATCTCAACATTCGAAAGCTTTGTGCTATTCACTTAACCCAATTTGGCTAGCCTGGTGGGGTCATGATTTATTAAACGTGTCACTTTGGTTAAACTATTTATGTCCCAAGCATAATTATGGTATTGTGAATGTAACTTGGTGGCTCTTGTTTTGTCGCCTATATCTAGTGGCCGCTGGGGTGATTTGAGTATGACGATGATCATGCTGTGATAGTAATATCATTCAAAAGATTGAAAGAACAAACAAGTTGTAGATTTCTCTAATGTAAAAATTAATTATCCGCAGTCTTATTGGAACCAATTGAGAATAATAATGCGGTATATATTTAGATGTACATATTAATTAGGAATATATGAGCCCACTTATGAAGTGTTAGTGAATGGTCAATGACAAAAGCAATCAAGGAAGACTAGCTTTCAAAGCTTTGTCTCGGTGCAACATTATTAATTTATTATATTCTTAGTATTTACTTACATATGTCCTTCCCTTTCATATCTGCAGCATGTGCAAATCAATTTTACTGCTAGGAAAAAGATACATGCAGAATTCTGGCAATTAAGCTTTAGGGCCCTGAATGGTCAAAAGGAAAAAGAGATTAATACGAAGGAGATTATTGCACAATAATATTATTCCAGCCAGCTAGTAGATCATACATACGCACAGCTATATTTCTTGTGTTAAGCGATTCAATTAAGGATACTTTATGATTTTTATTTATTATTATTCAATTAAGTTATATATAATCAATGTATTGGTGCTGAGTTGTTGGGCAATGACTCGAGCCCTTAAGGAGTCCTTTCCGGGCATTCTTAGTAGCCCCCTAGATAGAAGACGGACCATAAATGTACAGATCATTAAAAGCTCCCGAAATTGTTTTCTTAACTAATATAGACTCTTAAAAGTTCAGGAGGGCTAAGTTAGAGAGACCGTCGCCGCCGGCCTCAGGCGACGCCCCCTTTGCAAGCCAAGCAAACGGCGCAGGAGGCGATAGAGCAACGCTGGACTAAATTCCCTAGCACACAAAGGGGCAGAGGTGCAATATCTCTAAGACACAAAGGTAATTTAGTCAAATAGACTGATTTTACCTGGTAAACTCCCACATTATATTGACTAAGTAGGCTAGAGATGGAGAAACTGAAATTAATAATTCTTCGAATGAGTTAGCGCACAAAGTGAGTTAATAACATTGGGGTGTACTTACTAGGACAAGATGAGAGGTAACTCTCTGGCAAAATAACTATACACAGCTCAAGCGAGGCTATTTACTTAAAACTTTTCGATTTTCTTCGGTATATATTAATCTTTTTCTCAAGTCACCTCCTATAGGTCTTGGCGCTTGCTTTCTCAGGTCGTCAAATCACCCGATTAACAAGTTCCTGACATGACCGATTGCAAAGCTAACACTAGTATGTAATTATCTAGCAGAAGACCGCGAGTATTTTCGAAATTACAAAGAGATAACAATTGAAAGCTCGCGCTTAATTAAAACTGTATGCGTGGATTAAACACACAACGCAAGTTCAATTCCCCACTTCACCAAATCCAAATAATCCTTGGACCACCTACTTGGGCTTCGATTTGCCTTTTGTCTTATTTATGAGCTTGTGTGGATTATTGTATGTTCTTGGGGTTTATTTAGTGGATTTCTATGTCATAAAAAATAATATAAAACAGCTTAATTGAGGATCTATATGAACACTGAATCGATAGAATTAATTTTCCTTCTAATTAAGTTAAACTTTGTTTTCTCAAATTATAACTGTTGGGCACCAAATCTTGCTGCAACTAGTCCCCATTACTGCATCATCTTATCCTGACTAAGTTATGTCCTCTTATGATAAGAAAAGGCACACAAATTTCTACATGGTTTTCTCTTCTCTACGTAGAAATCAGTTGATAATTCAGAAAATTTACGAAATGGTTCATTACTTCATTTGCTTCAAAGCTTCATTGCTTGACAAAATAAGTTTATCAACCAATCCACATCGATTGCCTATGAGTACATGCTCTTTATATTTACGTGAACCATAAGCTTAAGATTTGGGTTGAACAAAGTAACATGGTATCATAACCAATTTTGCTCCCAATTTATTTTGCGGGAGCGGCCCCTCCTTCATCAAGTTTCACTTGTCGTTTCTAATCCAATTCACATGTGAGAGGGGAATAACTTGTCCACGAGGCCTATATGCTTTTTATATTAATTTGGTCTCCCTCCACTCTAAACTTAAGCTTTGTGGTTGAACATTCTAATAGTTACATGTATAACGCAGAAAAAATCCATTTCCATAAAAATTGGAAAAGAGCTTTTCACTGCGACGAACGGATTGTACTTTGAATAACCTTCGTGCAATCTCCATGCAAGCTTCGTGGAACCTTTGCCCACGACGGAAGACAATGTCGATTTTATCGGGGATCACGGCATGGATCATGTTCCTCATTTGCGCTCCAGTTCGTTACCTTTTGGAGAAGTTCTGAAATGAGTTTTTCCAGGTAAGATTCTCTTCCTATACTTGGCATATTTTCATGGAATGGCTTTAATTGGAAGAAAAGATTACTGAGCCCTTTCTCCACCCCTTATTTTGTATCCTTCATAGCATTCTTGATAAATCATTTTCAAGTAGACTGTAATAGGCAGGGTCTGAATTGGATATATTCAGATTCCAGCCAATCGGTTTAGTGGCCTGAGTTTGTCATGTATGATCACAAACCATTTGATTCATGCACGACCGGAACAATTTCCATGGTTGATGTTATATTTACCTATGCAGGTGGTGTGGGGAAAATTTTCCATGGTTGATGCTGAGAGACGATTATTGGTAAATGCTATTAAAGATCCTGATAACCAACAGTTTGTGTTACTCTCCGATAGGTAATGAGGCAAAAAAATTAAAATTTTCCTATCTGTTATAATGAAAAATAATTGAAGTAGCTTGTTTTATTAGTTCTGATCTCTAATCTTGTGTGGTTGCAGCTCTTATGTGATCAAATATCTGCTACATTGATTGGGAAGCTCGGCGCTGCACCCCTTTACCCCTTTAGTTGCAACTTCTTTTAAGTGTGAAGGTGACTCATTCTCAACTGGTTTGAAATTACCATCTAATCTTTCTTTTGTTCAACTTTTGTATCTAGATATATATTTATTAAAATGTCGAATGAAAATGGACAAGTGAAAATTACTGAGAACAAGGACAAGGTGCAAAATACATAAATAGAGAAGGAAGAATCGAACTTTGAACAAATGACTCGAAACCTTAGCGATCATCAAATGAAGCCAATATTGTCCATAAAAAATCAACAAAATAGACTCCTCATGTCCATGAAAATGTTCAGTGATTGTCAATAGAGAGCACGTTAAAGTATAGTGATTCCATTTTTAAAGCAAAAAAAAAAAAGAAGGAAAAATGAGAGAGAAGGGATGTGCATGCTTCTCATGCCTATTGAGAAATATATAATTAATCACAAAAAATTTGAAGGGGGGAGAATCCATTGAACTTGTCCTTTCGTAAGGTTGAAACATGAACTTGCCACATTATATGCTCGCCTTTATTTGTGATCGCCTCTCTTGAAGAATATTTACTAGGGTCAAAGAATATTTAATAGAAAAAAAATATCAAAAATGCAAATTAGAGAGCATAAAGAGATTATTCTCCCCTTTTTTTTAAAAGCTTTCTCATTTGTATTCCTATTGGCATTTGCGGACGTCAAATTGAAGAAACCATAATGAAAGGATTTTATCCCCACTTTGACCCAAAAAAAATAAAAATTACAAGTATTTCCCTCCCAAAAAAAATAAAAATTACAAGTATTTCCCTCCCACAGATTCTTCCCTTCTTTAGCATGTGCATTCAACAGAGATTGATAGAACACTATTAAATCATGTGAAATATCACATGGAACTCACCCCAACTTTGACCTTATCCACCATGACTATGAACTGGTCTAGTTCACTCAATTCAATTGGACTTCCCATTTCCACTTAAGTCCTGCCTCTGATTTTTGACTTTGGATCTTCCTGTCTTACTTATTGTCTCCTGCATGCCCTTGTATGTGGAATCATATAGATTCCACCTAGCATTATCGTTTGTTCTCGTAAAACACATGATTGATATCACAGAAGCAAAGCAATTGATTGTGTAATCTACAAATCTCTCTGGATCAATCTCTTCTAATTTATTCTCACATGCGTTGTCCTCAACAAAGATATTTGTGAAAAGAAGCCATTAGCCAAAAATCGCGATAAACATTATGTTCAACCGTTCTTACTAAATGTATCATTTCCTACCTTACCAATATATCTCATTTACGGAAACATGGGAAAGGCACTCTTTCTTGGCAGAAATATTAATGAGAAAAATAAATGCCCAAACATTTATATTCTTTTAATAATCCTGCGGCACATGCATGGAAACCCAGATACCTAGAGGTGCGCAAAACACCCCGCAAGTCTTATGAACCAGTCAAATTCAGGTCTTTCGCCTTTGGAGGTGACCCTAATTCAAAATTGGTTGCACACAAATGGTAAACTTCAAACGGATGATATCCAATTCTAGAGAGAGATATGCAACCCGCCAACACACTTGCACGCAACCCTGCGACACAAAAGAAGATATTTACATTGGCTTGCAACATATAAAATTATTTTTTGGGTCTACCCCCCATGTAAAAATTCTGTATAGATGTTAAACAAGAGGTAGAATTTGGTATATATAAGGGTTGTACAATCATGAAGAGTACCTCGCTCAGCCAGCCACCCT
Organism: Metrosideros polymorpha var. glaberrima; assembly: GCA_001662345.2. NCBI lineage: Eukaryota > Viridiplantae > Streptophyta > Magnoliopsida > Myrtales > Myrtaceae > Metrosideros > Metrosideros polymorpha. The sequence goes on along the minus strand of BCNH02000003.1, from coordinate 1,357,590 downwards.
TCACTTTGTATAAGCTTAGCCTGTAAAGGAGGACAAGAAGAATCCGATCATGTTGTGTGGGTTTGACTATTCACAGGGCAAATCAACCAACCATGAAAGATCGTATCCCAGGCATGTCAAAGATCAATTCTTCCATGCCCTTCTTTCTAAGGAGATTCTATTCCCAAACCACAATTCAAACATTTCAACTGACCAATCACCTTCTCTTCTCCACAAAATGGGGCCCATTTGTACCAATTAATAGGAGAAATATGTATAAATAAGCCTATCTTATGGCCGACATGTGGTCAATGGAGATAAACCTGAGTCCAAAACCCATGTGCTGGTCCATAATGTACTGTAAGTCCACTGCGTATTAGGCAGCATATAATTTTCTTGGTTTATTAAAATGAACGTAGGCACAAATTTTCTCTCAAGGAGAAAAGTCTAAAATGATGAGAGAATATAGAAAAATTCTCGTTTGTTTGCTTTTTACAATAATACCCACAAAATATAGTACCAACTAGAAAAAATGTATGATTACTATATCATCATAAACTTACAGAGGCCAGAACACCCATTTCAAAACGGCAACCTTAGGAACCACAGAATTAGGGTGAAAATAAGTCAAACGATGAATAGTTGAAGGAACTTGTGTAGGTGTCAGCTTTCTTTGTACGACAATCCCGCATTAATAACTACATAACAATTCAAAAAGAAGGGCTGGTCAGAGAGAGAATATAAAGGAGAATAACAGCGCTCTTTGTGCTTGCCATTATTGCATTGTCATTAGACCTCTCTTGGCCTATATAAAGGGTCAAAGATGGTGCAAGAGAAAATATGGCAATACAATCACATCCCAAGGAATTGAAATCACCCGGCAAATGCGTGTGATTTGGTGTGTCGAAAGCCTTTCATGAAGAGGTAGAGCATGGAGTTCAGCCAAGGATGACTTGCCGGCAAACAATGTGCGGCGTAATCGGATAATCTCCTGTTTGTTTACATTAGCTCCGGCAAGTGGTCTTTGGCTATATTTCATCCTCTTCTTCTCATGTGAGGCTCTGAGACATGGTTGTCTATTGTTCTCGGTTGATGAAAGCAAAGCTTACCATATATTTTTCCCGAAAAGTCAGGTAATCTTTGAGCCATAACAAAGTAAGTTTTGGCCGCAAGTGGTACAACATGCACAAATTTATTCTTCTACACCAATATAAGTTCACATGATCTCGGACCGGATCATTTCGCTTCTCATACATTTCATGCGCCTTCCTTCATAAGTTTTAAGTTGTTAAGAATTGTTACTGACTAAGGACTCACGTTTTGGCTGGTACAGAGAGATGAATACAGAAGGATATATATCATTTTTATCATGCAATCGGTTGTTCTTGTAGGATCCATGGTCGCTGTGTTGTGAATGACGAATATCGACATACATAGTCGATATATGTTATGTAGAATGGATAAACATAAACGCATGTGTTGGGATGATCATGCAGCTTGTGCGATGCATGACAGTTTTCACATAAAGAGTTGTTCCACCTTTTGCTTTTTCTGGAGATGGGACTCGTGTGCCTACCGAAATTGGTCGTGCGCAATTGGATGCAGCATCATGAAAGCCAAGTCAATTTATTATAAAGAACGATTGGAAATATTCTAGCCGCATGGTAAAACGGAGGCGCTTATATGTAGAAGCATAGCACATATTTACGTGGTGTGTCAAAAGCGCCTTTCACTTATTTACGTCAATGACATGTACAGATAAGGTAGGAAAGGGTACATTCAGTATACGAACATTAATCGTATAGTTCGAGATCATTAATCGAGAGAATACGAACATTCCATACCTTGTCGTCGCTCGTTACATGTATGCTCACGGTCAAACTCATGACAAAATAACGGGAACAGTAATTTACAGACATTATCACTACGTTTCATACATAAACAGGAAAAGTCACAATTTTGCAGTTTCCTACTTCACAGAGTGATAGTTTTTTTTTTCTTTTTTGGGAGTCTGATGATAGTTAAAACTGAGTGAGGAACTGAGGTTGTAACACAGAGGAGGATCCTTACATTGAAAAAGGTTGCTATTAGGATGCACGTGTGAGTGAGTTGTGTTAAAGAAATCTCATATCGGAGAATTATTGTGGTGTAGAGCAGTTAATATATCCTAGTTGGCCCATAACTTGTTAGCTTAAGCTTTTGAGTAAAGGTGGGTCCAACTGAATATGTTAACGGGCTCGGACTTGGGCTTCCCCTTGGTGATCTCCCTAAATGAAGGTATCAAACTTCTACTGCAGCGCGCCCCCCATCAATGGTATCAAAGCCACTGGTTGCAATTTCTGGATGGTAGGCGTTGTGGTGTAGCAACGCGGGTTGATGTTGGTTGGTTGCTGTGCATAGTTGCAGGTGCATTGCAATGACTTAGAGATTCAACTTGAGATAAATTGAAGCAGAAAGATACCTATATTAAGGGGGAGCAGATTTAACATTGAGCTCACACGTGAGGGGGAGATTGTTAGGATGTACGTGTGAGTGAGTTGTGTTAAAAAAATCCCACATCGGAAAATTAGTGTGGTGCAGAGCAGTTAATATTATCCTAGTTGGCCCATAACTCATTAACTTAAGTTTTTGAGTAAATGTGGGTCCAACTGAATATGTTAACGGGTTCGGACTTGAGCTTCCCCTAGGCGATCTCCCTAAGTGAAGGTATCAGGTTTCTGCTGCGCGCTCCCTATCAGTTGCAATGTAATGTTCATCAGCAATGCAATTTTTACAGTCCAAACCTGTCTGTAGGGGTAAAAAATATGTAAATTAACGTCTTGCTGTATCATAGAATGTTCAAGAATCATGGCTCCAACGATAGACATCTTAAAAGTGACTGGACAAAACAATTATGATGCAATGAACTGTCCAGAGAAAATTTCCCAAAGATATGTCCAGAACGAAAAAATGACGTACGAAAGAAACCGGACCAACTCTCTTTGCAGGAAATGTTTGCAATAGGGGCATCAAACTATGATCCATAAACCCAATAATAACAAAATTATAGGCAATAGGATTGAAAGCAACTGAATAAGAATATTCACCTTACAATAGTCCCTGAATTTCGAGTAATATAGACCGTCAGCCATGAGAATTAAAGCGTGCTGCCGCTTCATTGTGAACCACTGCAGAGAACACCGCAATTAATTCGAAATATGTGCCAGAAAAACTCAGAAGCCAACATGCAAAATTTAAAACCACTAAAAAGACATGGCAGCAAGGCAAAAACAGACGTCTTAGAGAGTCCTACAACAAATTTAGATTTTGCAGACTTCTACCATCTGAGAAGGCAATATAAATGAAATCATCACTCCATTTAAGCCTCATTCACGCACTTTGTGCTCGAATGTGGTAAGGCGAACAATCTTGATCACTCTCTAGTGGCCTGAAGTTTGGATCGCCTCGGCGCACATCGATTTTTGTCGACCTTTTGGTACGCTTGCAAATTGATATTTCCCTACGCAATTATTATATGAAATTAAAACATTTATTTGATGACTTACCAACTTTATTCCCAATTGAGTAATCCAATTATAAAAGTCGATAAGCTAAAAATCACATAAACATTGGTAGCTAACTCAAATAGCAGTTAATTTCCAAAACTAGCTGATAATTTAATAAGAAAAAATTTGATAAATCACTTAAATTAAAGTTAAGAAACTTTTAAGGTGTGATTAAGAAAGGTAAAAAAAAAATTGGTTAAAGATAAAAAAAAAAATAGTAATCAAAAGAACAAAAAAATAAGATTGTTAAGTAACTCAAATGAAAACTGATAACTCAAGTTAGTAACTAACTAATAAAAAAAGATAGTGAGTCACTCTAATTATGGTTCAGAATTTATAGCAAAAGTTGATAAATTTAAGTCGCTAGTAAAAACTGCAAATATAAGTTTCTAACGACAAGAAAGCTGAAAAAAGTGTTTCTGACTCGCTCAAATGAGAGTTGTTAACCTAATATAAGATAGGAATTTAATGGGAAAAAAATTGGTGAATCGCTCTGCTTTAGGTTGGTAATCCTAAAAGGGAATTTTAAATATATGGGGTTGCTAACCAAGGTACATAAAAACTCGTAACCCCACAGAAAAGTTGGTAAACTAAAAAAAAAAAAAAACATTGATAGGTAACTCATATCAGAGTTGGTAACCCAAAGCTATGTGGAAATTTATTCTTATAAAAGTTTGTAAATCTCTCTAATTTAAATGGGCAATTTCATATAAAAATTAGTAAATTTGATGTGTTTGTAAGTTGTGCAAATAAAAGTTGGTAAGTTAGTACAAAATATTGCAACTTTGCAAACTATCAAAAAGAATTTGTAGTTTCATGAGGTGATGGTACCTTACCAATAAATTACTTGCAAAAAAGTCACGAGGTACTTTTTAAAAACAGTTTCTTGACACTGACCAAATATTTATTGAAATTTACCCACCGGGTAAAAATCCATATCAAGGGTATGGAACAATAGAATTTTGCTTTAAATTTTGGCTGACTGAAGATCCTTGTAGAATTCAAAGGGGCATCTCTTTCTTTTAATTACAATGTTCTAATTCTTGTCATACATCTTCGAGTTATACAAATGAGAACTATAGCTTTAATATGAGTCATGTTGCCATATTTTCAACGTTCTAAACAAGGTTTTTTCACGCTCGCAAATCGATTTTTCCCAACACAACTATTATGTAAAATTATCAACCTTTAACTTACTAATTTTATTTCTGATTAAATAACTCAATGGAAAAGTTGGTAAACTAAGAAAAGATGACTCAAGCAAAATTTAGTTTATAACTCAAAATTATTATGCAATTTAATCTGATAAAAGGTTTGTAAATCGCTCTGATTTAAATTGATAATTTCATGAAAGAGTTATTATATTCGACGTATTGGTAAGTTGTGCAAATAAAAATGAGTACTTTAGAACAAAATTGATAATTTGCCAACAGTTTTTTGATACTTACCAAGTGCTTATTAAAAATCTACCGGTCCCGCAAAAACCCATATTAAGCATATGGAACGATAGAATTTTAGTTCAAATCATGGTTGAACGAAGAGCATTGCATAATTCAAATGGGCATCTCTTTCTTTTAAGTAGGGTGTTGTAATTCTTGTCATGCATCTTCAAGTTAGACATATGAGAATTAAAGCTTTGCTATGGGTCATGTTGCCATATTCTCAGCATTCTAAACAAGGCTATTTCACTGTGTGAGCATTCAAAGTGTAAGATTCTGTGGGATCACTGCCAACTGTTATTTCCTCTTTGAATATCCAAATTCCAAAGTGATGAAGTTAGTTTTTCTTTGGGTTCGTGAGATAGCTTCTCATTACACAATTGCAATAATATACCAAAATAGTAGTAACAATCTCTATTGTACAATCCCTACTACTGTATCATGAAAACAAGTTCTTCGTGTAAGTTTTTTCTTAAGATATATTTCTACCAAAAATAAAAAATTTCCTCATTGTATATTAAAAAACCCAATGAAAATTGTAAGTAGTACACTGATGATGGGACCGTCAACAACTAATCACGCTCGAAAGATAACTTGTAATTTCGTAAATTGTTATTTTGTTGCTAAAAGTAACTAGCTAGCTTTCCTTCTATATTTCTTGCGCTGTTGGAGAGAGACTTCAGTAAAGTGCAGCCGCGCTGCAGTTGCAGAAAAGGGTGTGCAAGCCTCGTCAAACCTTGTCACTATCCACAGTGATCCAAAGGTGAAAATCAAAATCAGAGAAGCAAGATTCTAGTATTATTAACATAAAATTGCCATGGACGATGATCTTGATGTCTGAATAGAATGTCATTGAACTCAAGAGTTCTGCAATAAGACATGATGAGATAACAATCTTCGACAAAGTCTGATCATTTACAAGCTGGTTTTGGTCCACACCTGAGAGATCCCTCATGGTCACTCCTCCTTCTCTTCTTAAGGTGGAAGCCAATTCCACACAAGCGAGGATGCTATAATTCACCACGACATGGTTGCTGCATTGGCACAAAGCTTGACTGTAAAAGGTTATAATCTACAACGTTTGCCGGCTATACATTGCAAAAGAATAGCTGAATAATATTGATATATTGGGAGAATTGACTAAATTATACCAACTTGCTTTACAACAGATTGCGGGTTGTCCTCGAGCCTTAGTGCAGTCCTTGAACAGCAATGCCCAGAGACTCCCACCATGCATATTCATGGGTTCAGCGATTGATTCCTCATTTAAGTCAACTTCATCACCCAAAGGAGGCAGTGGATGTTAAAGAGACCAAAACCATCTGAAAGACAACAAAGGTTTATCCTAAACCCATCTGCTTCATCCACAAAGACCATCTAACAGCCTCCAAAAACTTATCATTCGTCCGTAGTGCATTGATCAAATTTATGTAGGTGACCTTATCAGGCTCTATCTCTTTCTCCCTCATTTCCTTTATCAAGGCCACAGCTTCTTCAACCATTCCTGCAATTCCATATGCCTTTATCAATGTGTTATAGCTGCACAAATCAGGTCCTAGACTACAATCTTTAAGTTCTTTCAATATGCCGGCAACTTCATCAATCCATCCACGCTCTCCGTAAATGTTCATCATGGTATTGTATGTGTAGCGATCAGGAGAACGAGCTGAATCCTTCAGTCTCTGCAAGACTTTTCTAAAACTCTCCATTTGGCCTCCTTTCCCATAGGCATCCAGCATGCAATTGTACACTTCGAGAGAAACTGAAAAACCATCAAACTGCATTTCTTGAACAGCTGATGACATGTTTATGAAGTCCTTGTTTTGCCCATATGATGCTATGATGGTGTTGTACGTAATAGTATCAGCCAGCCCTTGCTTTCTAGCCATCAAGAACAACTTCCTTGCCTTTTTTAAAAGCTTAGCTTTTCCATAAACATCAAGCATGACATTGAAGGTGATTGTATTAGGAGAAAATCCACACTGAAGCATCTCGTCAAAAAGCCGGGAGAGCTCATCAACAGGCAGAGCACGAGAACAACAGTTTATGACACAATTATACATTTCCCGATCCCAACTGATGCTGCTCCTCAAAAATTTATAGTAGAGTTGTTCTAATTTATCCAACATACCACAGCGCTGGTAAATGCGGAACATGTCTCGAAACAGAAAAACGTCAGGCACGAGATTTTTCTGTTCCTCCATCATCTCAAGAACAGAGCAAGCCTCTTTTAGGGATCCAGCTTTAACGTACATTCTCACAATGATGCTGAAAGCAATCACATCTAATGGAACTCCAGAAGACTTTAGCTTCATATACAATTTCTCAGCTTCATTAAATTGGCCCAAGCTACTGTAAATATCAATCATCGTGCATAAGATATGCATGTTCTCCCTGCGTTCAGTTTTAGCCATACTAGCGTATATTTTGACTGCATTTTCGAAATGGCCCAACTCTTTACACGAGCAGATCAAGAGATGGTACAGATTTTCTTCAAAAGCTGCATCTGTCCACCGCTTATCCTGCATAACCTTTATGGCATTGTCCACCAAGCCATTTTTCACATAAGCCATGACCAACATGGAGCATGAGGTCTGGTGGACCAAAACGTGTTGATAAAAAGAATTTTTCACAAGGAGAGGCACTTTATCAATTCTTCCAGCCCTTTCATATGCTTGCAAAAGAATACCCAAGATCGATGAGTATTGGCAACCAATCCCTGCCATGTCATCTAGAGTTTTGGTGGCACCATCTTCATCCCCATATTTTGCCTGCAAATTTATCAGTGTGTACAAATTGGACGAATTAGGCTTCAACCCTAACCCCCTGAGTTCTTTGCAGTACCAGGCTGCCTGTTGATAATTATTTGCTCGCCCCCATCCTTCAATCATGGACCTGTAAGTTGTCTCATCGGGTGCTAATCCAATATCTTGTAGCCTCTGAAATATTCTTTGTGCAGCATCCATTTTAGACACCTTTCCGTATCCGGTTATCAAAGTGTTGTAGGCAACGATATTTGGTGGCAATCTGGCTTCTTGCATGGAAACCAATGTCTTTTCAGCCTCCTCTAGCTTACCTTGCTGACAATAGGCATTAAGTATTGCCAACCAATTTTCCACCTTCAGAATCACATCATCATCTCTCAATAAGCCAATTATTTCCTCAGCTTTGTCATACAACCTCAAACGCGTATAGATCGTAATCATTGCAGCATATGCTGATTGACATTTGATTCCACAATCTCTCATCCAGCTAAATGCAAATTCCGCCTCTTCGACCTTCCAACCCTTCTGGTAAAGACTCGTGAGCATACCAAACGTCGCAATATTAGGCTGAACACCATATGCCAACATCATCCTGAACCACTTCCCCCCCATTTCAACTCTCCCCTCTTTGCAGCAAGCGTAAATTAGAGTGTTGAAAACCTGATAATTTAAGCTACACTCAGGATCTACACTCAGCTGGCTAATCAATTTCTCCGCCGCATCCCAATCTTCTCTCCTACCAAACACTCTAAGGACCAAATTATAGGCTCTGATATTACGTTCCAATTTCCCATTTTTTCTCATCCACTTGAAAAATTCTAAAGTCTTGCTATCACTGCATTTCTCGAGCCGTCTCAAGATCGCATTACACTCTTCCATGCTCAAATCAGACGCAAGGTTATTCACATCTAACCTACTATAATCCTGCACAAAACCCACATCTTTTTTCCTACCATCAGACCTCCGAAAACTGGATTTCCATTTCCTATCTTGCTTGTTTCCTTTCTTTGGACCCTCAAAGTTGGGATTTTTCTCACCTCCAGCAAGTGGGTTTTGCTCAAACAATCTCTCACCGACAGAATCTCCTTTCGGAGGCTCGATGCTATCGATTTCCAACTTAGGAGCAGGACAACATGACAGTTCAGCATCAATACGAGAGACCTTACTGTGCTTGAACCTACTAAAAGGACTGATTACTGAAGCTCCACTTACATGAACAGAACCAGTAATCGCTAAAACGGAGGCGGCACGGTCAGACGATTGAACAGGGTTCCCAGAGAAACTGACCCTTCTTGAATCCCAAGCGTCGACGGAGATGGACAACTTCAACGAGGCCATGTTTCAGAGAAGCCTCCAAAACGACCACCCTTCAACTTAATTTTCATCCATGGAAACCAAGAACTGAGAAATTCGAGGATGGAGTCGAAGAGTGCAATGAACCGTTTGAGAAGAATCACGAGCGAGTACAATCCAAAGATGGAGGAGGGTCGTCTTTCAACGGTCCTTGTCTCGTTAGGTTTCTGACCGCTGATTGCACCAAATTTGATCTCAGCCGTCTCCGTTTTTTCCCTCTAAGGAAGAGAGGGGAAAATTATGGGTGTACCTTACGAACAAAAAATAAGTATGTGCCTGGTCCTAGTTTAAACTCAAATAACCAGATTTGGTTAATCGCGGTGGTTAAGAATTATACAGAGACCGTACGAAATTTCATACATTGCAATGTAGAGGTGAGCAACGGTCTAGGGTTGAACCTGGACCGACCCTGGACCGGCCTAACCTAGCCGATCCTAGTCCGATTCTTAGGGGAATTGAGTCGGTTCTTGGTCCTAAGGCTTTTGAAACTTGAACTGTGTGGGTTGGTCTCTGGTCCTAGGGTTTTATGGTTGGTCTAACTCGGACCAACCATGTATATATATAAATATCTATACATATTGAAAAAAAGAAATTTTTTTCGTGGAATAAAAAAAGA
>BCNH02000003.1:1332119-1347880 GCA_001662345.2 Metrosideros polymorpha var. glaberrima | reverse complement strand
TTTTTTTTTTCATTTCAGCTGATATATATATATATTCCAAATCCTAGGCCCCTCCCTCCTTTTACATGTTCGTCTAGTATGGTTTATGGCTTTTGACAAGCGGAGATTTTTGTTATTGCCTTATTTTAGATTTCTCTTTGATTTGTACTAGTGTTCATGGTTTGGTTGCTTAATATTGCATGGTTGATGTTGTAGATGGATATATAATTTTAAAGAGTATGTTTGTCCTTTCAAGAAATATAATAAATGAAACAAAAAAAGAATTGATTGGTCCTAGGTTGACCCTGGAATTGGACCAAGCCCATAGGGTTGGTCCAGTCCTCGGTCTTAGGCTCAATAGGGTCGTTTCCTAGTCTTAAAAATTGGAGACCAACACTGTGCGAGTTTGTCCTAGGGTTAGGTGTTGGACTAGCTCAACCCGGACCATGCTCACTCCTATTGCAATGCATGTTGAAATTACGTCGAGCATCACGCTATGCGCGAGGGCTGCTACTGTTACTTATGTAGAAGGCACCATTTGGTGAGACATGTTATCAGTTTTGATCCTTATTCTTCTCCTGTTTGCGCGGCTTCTAATCAAGGGGTTGAGCTATCGTATCTAGGCTCGTGGGTTAGGCCTTTTCCAGTCACGGAGGTTGATGTTCCGAAGCACCATGCTGAATTTGCCTCGGCAGGCTTTCAAGGAATTACCAGCGAGGAATAGTGTTCCATATTTTCAAGCAAGGAAAGCTAGAAAATTGCTTTAAAGCCTCTTATCAGGACCTCTGGCCGGTAGAATTTACTCAGGAGGGACCATGTGGTACATGTTAAATAATGAAATATGATCCTGCAGTTGCAAATTTGAAAGCAATCACTAATCCTACTCACTGTAACTTTCGTTTCCTAGAGTGGACAACCTGACTAAAAGTCTTTAAGCACGACCCTCAAGAACTAGTGCCTAGAAGCCATGTGTTATTCACTTCACTGTCCCTCTGAGCATGATCCAAAGAACTGGTAACCAAACTCTGTTTATCCACAAGAGTTGGAGCTTTTGGGATTGCAATGTTTCCCTGTAACTTCCTAAGCGTTGGTTAAAAATGGGTACCGTTTGGGCCGTCAAAATGGTCCACAGATCACCCTGGCTGTGGCAGAATTTCGGCTGCAAAATCTAGCTAGGGAAGCATGGTCTTTTTGCAGAAAATGTTGCGAAAGCATCTGTTGATCATGGGAGTGACAAAAGCACCTTCTCTGCCCCTTTAAGTATCTATATAATCAGATCCGAATTCTGAAGTTGATAAAGTTCAGATCTTGTGAATAGTTTGTGGCTTAAAATTCCTGTTGCTGCATATGGCCTGCCGTGGCATAATGGTTCTGGAAGTTACACTTCGAATTCAACTGATGCTTTGTAGAACATCAGCAGATCGCGATGTCAAGATGGAAGGAGGATTCCAGATGTTTTCACTTATTAGAATGGCTTTTCACCATGACTTAGACGTACATTGGCATGCTTCAAGATCTTTCAGGTGATCATATCAAAACACTCAACCTGGACTTTTCAGGAGTTGGACGATTTGTAGATAGCTCCACTAGCTACTTATGATAGAAAATGTCCCATTAGTGGTAGGCCAAAAGAGGGATTAAGTGCAATTACAGTTGTGGAGATCGTACTAATGTTGTTCACCGTAAATATTGCTTTGTCCTCAGACTGAAAACCAAACTGTTACTGTTCATAGAATAGTTGACATCCGATTCGTGGCCACAATCCAGATTGATGAATGGTTCTGGAAAAATAAAATAATCCAAGGGTGTACCTGTTGACATTGAAAAGTAGTTCTCCTTTAACACATCTGTCCAACATGAAGTTCCCCTCACCAAGAAAATTGCGGTAGGGGGGCAAATAAATGCGTTAGAAGAATTTGGTCGAGCTAGTGGAACATCTTTGTCAAGAAAAAATGAAATAAACCGATACAATTATTACACAACAAGCTTTTGAAGCTTTGTCTCTGCTTGTCAGAAAAATCTCAGCCTTTAGAAGAAGTTGCTTCCATCTCTTGTGAGGAAGCATCAGAGAGATACTGCTTCAATCTACTCATTTCATGAGCCACATCCATCATGCTAGGCCTTGTCGAAGGAGAGTGCTGGGTGCACATCAGACCGAGCTCGAGTAGCTCCACTATCACCTCGCCACATGCCTTGCTAAAGCACTCGGGCATTGACGGCGAGCTGCACCGGGATAGTGCTTGTCGCACGATGGGGTCGAGATTGTGGGGATAGTGACTTTTGACCCATTCATGCAAGCTTGAACATTCATTAAATAGGACATCGGTCGGGCGTACTCCAGCCACAATCTCTAGCAGAAGAACCCCGAAACTGAAAACATCTCCTTGAGTTGAAGCCCTTTTCCCCATCCCGTACTCTGCATTTTCTCGAAACAGTCACATAGGACGGTTAGGCTTTTATTACTATAGTAGGACAAATGGTCAGGTTTTTGGCATAGGATCATAGAAAAAAGTAGTTTCATGCTGAAGAACTAGTGGAAGTAGAAATGAAATTTCCTAACTCATGAACGAACTAAAACTTGTGCAAATATGGAGTGAGAACAACGCAGTTGACATCAAAGTGTGCACAATGATTAGTGGCAATTCCATTTAATGAGATTGCAACGGCAACATACCTGGAGCAATATAGCCGACTGAACCGCATAATAATCCATCTGTTGAGCTGAACGATGCCGAATCATATGGCGGAACACTTTCGTCGCCTCCTTTTACCAATCTTGATATTCCAAAATCAGTGACCAAAGCTGTCATATCGTCATTGAGAAGTATGTTGCTCGGTTTTAGATCACAGTGAACAACTCTAACGGGAGAATAATGGTGTAAATATGCAACACCCTCGGCCACATTGCTACAAATGCCAACCAACTGAACCAAATCCAGCCCTCCGTTCAGTTTGTGGCTCGGGTACAGATGCCTCTCCAGGCTCCCATTTGACATCAATGGAAGAACCAGAGCCTTAAAATCCGGCCTACTGCATATAGTTATGATCCTCATCAGATTCCTGTGCCTGGTCCTCTTTAGTATTTGGCACTCTCTTTTGAAGCTTCCTGAGATTACTCCAGCAGTCTTCGAATCCAAAACCTTCACAGCAATTCTCGTGTTATCTGGGAGAACCCCTTTATAAACATGCCCAAACTGGCCCGAGCCAATCAGGCTGGAAGGGTTAAATCCACCAGTAGCCTCCATGAGTTGCCGATAAGAAATTTTCGGGTACTTGTGCTCTTTGCTTTCTTGCTTTTCTTCATCTACCATGTCGCCCCCGCTGAAATTCGCGAGCTTCTGTCTGATTTTGGACCTGAGTGCGAGAGGGTATCCGAATATGCAGAATATGGGAGTGACAACCAATGAAAGGAGAATCGGCACAATAAACAAGTGATAGTGTCGCCTCTTCTTGCAAGCTTTCATGCCCTTTATTGATCCACAGAGGCCACTGTTTCCCTGGAAAGAATCCACTGTCAGGGCAGCGAATGCACCGTCGTCTGATACATTTCCGGAGAAACTGTTGAAAGAGAAGTTGAGCTGCTTCAGAGTTGGAGATGCCTGGAGAGATTGTGGGATCGCTCCGATCAAACGGTTGGAAGATACGTCGAGTGCTTGAAGATAAGGCAACTGTCCCATCAAAACAGGAAGGGGACCCTCCAATATGTTGCCAGAAAGATTGAGGTACTCAAGTGCAATGCAGCTGCCGAGTTGCGATGGGATGGTCCCAGAGAGATTGTTCAACGATAAATCAATTGCCAAGACCATGTCCATTTTACTCAGCTCCAAAGGTAAAGCACCATGTAAATAATTACTGGACAGGTTCAAATATATCTTCAAGCTCCTCATACCCGCCACTTCATCAGGAATTGTCCCGGAAAGTCTGTTGTAAGAAAGGTCAAGTATCTCCAAATTCACGCATTTCGCTAGACTCGGAGGAATCATTCCGGAGAGCTGGTTCTTGTATAGAAAGAGCCTTCTTAATTGAGAGAGGTTGGCAAAACTATCAGGAATCGAACCGGATAGCTTGTTTCTCGACAAGTCCAAGAGACCAAGGTGAGGAAGATCGCTAAGAGCTGAGGGAATCTCACCAGATAACGAATTGTTCGACAAATACACTCTTTCGAGCCTTTCCATTTGGCATAGCTCGGTTGGAATGGTTCCGTTCAAAAAATTGCTAGACAAGTTCAATAGAGTGAGATTAATAAGGTTTGAAATTTGTGGAGGGATTGAACCATAGATGAGATTCTCGGCTAGATGAATCTGCCTTAGATTACCAGGAAGATCACTGATGTTGGCAGGTATCTCTCCGCCGAGTTTATTGGCGGCCAATTCGAGTTCTTGCAAGTTAGATGAATTGGCTAAAGCTGAAAAGAAAGGTCTGAGGTTGGTGTTACCGTCGTGAGTTACGAAATCATTGTAGGAGAGATAAAGAAACTGCAAGTGTGGCAGATTGTGGACAACGTCAGAAGGCAACTCCCCACTCAGCATGTTCGACTCTAGATCAAGCCACTCTAGCCTTGTGCAGTTGGCCAATGCTGGCGGGACCTGACCCACAAGCCTATTGGACCACAGCATAAGATATCTCAATGCCCGATGCTCACATTCACCTCTCAAGGGTATTTCCCCAGTAAGAGTATTGTTAGACAGGTCCACATAATCCAAAAAAGACGATCCATTACAAAAGATTTCTTCCGGAATGTCACCTGAAAGCTTGTTGGTTCCCAAATTAATATACACTAATTTGTGAAGAGAACCAAGCTCTGAAGGAATTGTCCCTTCAAGGTGATTCCATGTTAGGCTCAACTGTTCGAGCTCAACAAGAGAGCCTATCTCGGCCGGTATGCGACCTTCAAAGAAGTTCTTGGACAGATCAAGAATGGTTAGCTGAGAGAGACCAGCAAGTGCAGGAGAGATGGTGCCTCTTAGTGACCTTTCACTCAGGTCAAGCTCTACTACTGCACTACTTGCATTGTTGCACCTGACTCCTGTCCAGTTGCAGACATGGAGGTCGCTAGAATTCCAGCTCCGTAGGGCGTTTTCCGGGTCTGAAATGATGCCTGACATGAACGACACAAGCGAGGCTCTATCGTTCATGATTTGACCATCGCTAGTGCTGTCTCCAGAAACAACAACACGAAAAGCAATGAACAAGAAAAGGAAACTAACGTACAAGGAAAAGAATTTGAAGCAACCCATCTTTGTTTCCAAGGAACTGTCTTCTCCGAACTAAAAATTTCGAAGAAAATGATCGCGGATGCGAAGGAGAGACTGAGGGAGAGAGAAACGAGCTTGTTAGTGCTGTGTGAGACGCAACTGCAGTATCCTGCATGGCGGTGCGTCTTAATTAAAGAAGACGCACGAGCCCGGAAGATGTGCAGTACCAGGAAGCAATGTAATAAAACTAACCAACAATTTATGCCATGTGTCCTATGGTTGCGCCTAACTGCCGTCGAAGGAGAGAGCTTAACGTTTGGCGCCGTCGAACTTTGACTTTCCGAGGTCAACGAATGGCAGAGGACCACGTGTGAACCAGAGGCGCGACACGTCAGCGGCGTCGGGGTGCCGTACTAACTGCGAAGTGGTGTACATGCCAGCGCACCACCTGCGAGGCCTAACCCTTCATCTCTTTTTATATTCCAATTTGCTGGTTGGGTTTGGGCTAAGATTAGTGGATGGTGCGTAGTTAAGGATGAGATAATCTTCGTTAATAGGCACGCCTGGGATGGTGACGTGGCAAGTTATTTCGTGGGGTTTCGGTATATTTGTCGGCTGAAACCTTAGTTGCACGGAACATACTGAAGATTAACCTCTAATTATTAGGCAGACTCCGTTCTATATTTGATACGATGTTTAGATACCTTTTGTTCTTTCTAGTCATATTTTTATTTTCACTACCATTCGACGTACGACTATAAAATAAAGAAGGAAGTCGTAAGGAGTTCGTCCTAATATTTTAGATGTAGCGTAGGGAGATTCTCACTATTTGTGGATCACTCGGATAAATGTAGCAATTCGCGAGAGTAGGGTATCCTAGATCATAAATATACTATACAAAAAACATATGAAAAACGCAACATTCTCACAGTGTGTAGAGGGAATGCATGCATATGTAGAAAACTAGTCAAGATGTGGTTAAAATAATATTCAAAACAAGTTATAGGAGCTTTTATGGTGCCCTTAGATTCGCCATCGTACCTCCGTTGTAATCACGTGCATAGTGTTGTAATCCTTATATAAAGTGACGTATAACACAAGATCTTAAAAGATTTAGTATCGACGAGTGAGACTTGCTCACATTTTCATCCAACGACAATGACATCTCTGTATATCTAATTCTCGAGAACTTGTAAAAATTATTTTTCATCAATTAATTGTGACCAACTTCCGTGCATATAGGAAAGAGTGTAGTATCTTATCTCATGAAAGCAACCTCAAAATTGAGCGTTACTAAGTGAAAAAATGTGACATAAGTGTACTGATTTGAGATTTTTGGTATTATTATTCCAAAGATTTACATATTACATAAGAAAAAACAGATTGTCTGGCTAGCAGAGAAGCAAGTGAGACTTGAACCCCTATGTACGACAACCTGCACATAAAATCACTCTGATCAATGAGATGGATAGCTAGACAGATGGTTGATAGAGACATAGACGTAGATAGTTATTTGGACGTCAGTCATTCTGTTTTGCTTGAAGTGGACATTTCTGACATTTCTGCAGAGGGGATTTAATTAGTATGAGCAAAATACATTCTAGAGAAAATAACCAAGAAAACTATG
Organism: Metrosideros polymorpha var. glaberrima; assembly: GCA_001662345.2. Taxonomy (NCBI): domain Eukaryota; kingdom Viridiplantae; phylum Streptophyta; class Magnoliopsida; order Myrtales; family Myrtaceae; genus Metrosideros; species Metrosideros polymorpha. The sequence goes on along the minus strand of BCNH02000003.1, from coordinate 1,341,079 downwards.
GTTCTAGGGCTGCATTAACTTACAGATATTGATATTTTTCTTACCATCCATTTTGATGCCCGAAGGCCAAAAAGTGCTTTGAGCTTTCTTCTAGTGTCGCCTCAATATAAAAAGGAAGTATCGTTTCTTAGTGGAGGGTTAGGCCAATAAACTCAAAAGTAGCAATTGACAAAACAGAAGAAAAACAAACAAAAATGATCACTATCCTCTAAAATCGAGAAAATTCTACTACGTAACATTTACATCATCTTATTAGTTGGTCGTCATGTTGATGTAGGGCTACGTACACACCCAATTCATTGTTCTTGTTTCCATATAGAAATTAGACTTGTCTCTGTATCAACAAATCTTTCAACTTCATCATTAAAAAAAAAAAAGAATTGCACTTGAATCATGATCGAGGGCTTCTGTAGGACTCGTGAGATTAGCCTCCATGGAACATTAGTCGACCGTACAAATGCTGTGAACTCGATGTGCATGAGTCCTGTTGCGCTGGAAAATGTTCTTGTGGCGAATTATCTTTTATCGAAATTAGTTCTTCCGCTTTTTTAATTATATGAGAGGTCCTGCGGCAATTCCGAACAGAAGTAATTGAACGATTGTCAAGGATTTAGCTTGATATATAACCAATTAATTTGGAAATAGCCTGTCGATATTACAAACAAACTGCAAAATCAAATCTCGACAGAAATCGATTTGATGACGAAGTTAAACGAACGTATCGATACAGATATTAAACCTCGACAGAAACTGATTCGATAAAAAAGTCAAACCATCGTATCGATATAGATATTAAACCTTAAAGAGATTAATTTAAAAGCGAAGTTCAATGATGTGTTGATACAAATGACCATAAACAAGCCACAGTATTAAATCTCGACAGTGTTTGACTCAATGGCAAAGTTAAATAACGTGTCGACACAGATGATCATAAACGGATCACGACGTTAAACCTCGACGGAGTTTGACTCAATGACAAAGTTAAACAATGTGTCGATACAGATGACCATAAACGGACCACGACATTAAACCTCGACAGAGTTTGATTCGATGACGAGGCTAAACAACGTATTGATACAACGCCGGAGTTTGACTCAACGACGTAGTACTCCCTTTGGATCTAGAGTCTGACTCAATGGAAATGTTCTGAACTATACTTAAAGCTAAAATTGAAATGCTTAAGTGAAAAATAACATTGTGTGTTCTGTTATTGATTCTTTCTTCTGCCTTGAGGTCCCTCGGTATTTATAGAAGAATGCCGTAACCGTTCAGAGTTTGATCTTTGGTAAACCGCCTTTGAAACCTTTGACTTAGTCTTTGCCGCAATTTCCTCGCTTTTGATAACTGTCTTTGACTTTTTCGAATCTGTTTTTTTGTCCGTTCCATAACGCTATCGATACATCAAGTTTCCTTTCTTTTAGTAACTGCTTCCTGATTTTTAGGCTACTTTCCTACTTACATGGCTGATAACTGCTTTTCGACACATATCAAGCTATCTTTCTATTCACGTCGCTAATAACTGCTCTTTGATACACGCTTCTTGCCTTGATTGCTTTTGTTCATGAGCTATGATAACGTCGTGACTAAATCACAGTCGACAATATCTTCCAAAACACTCGAATGGTGTGTCAATTTTTTAATCTCATCAAGTATGAATCATGTACTATTTCTCTCATCATGTCAAACACATGATCAGTTATATGCAAATTTATTTGGGTGTCAACAAGTCCAATTGATCTCAATCACTAAATTGTCTAAGGCCTCATTTAAAATCTACATGATTCGATGATTTATGTGCTCTGAGCTCTCGTGTATCAAAAGTGAAAATTAAAAAAAAAAAATCCTAAACATATTGTAATTGTGCCAATTCAATCATAGAACTTTTGCATTTGTGACAATTCAATCCATTTTGCAGGTCGACGTTGACGTGGACAATTATTAATAATATTTTAATATTTTATCAAATTTTTTAATAATTTTTTTGCTTTTTTTGCTTTTTTTCTTTTGTCTATGTTTCCACTGTGGTCGGCGAAAGCTCGCCGGCCACTAGGCGAGGGCTGCTGGGGAGGCCATGGCCAGGCGCCTGTTTGGGAAGGAAGACCCACTTGAGTGGCCAGGTGCGGCTGCGGGCGAGGCTGCCCTTGCTGACCGCGAGCGAAGGGCTGCCTTCGCTTGTGGTCGGCAAGCCAGGGTGAGGCCGGCGAGCTCCAATGACTGTCGTCGGCCACAACAAAAAGATAGAAAAAAGAAAAGGAAGAAAATAAGAAATTGAAATTTTTTTGAAAAAATATTAAAATATTATTAAAAATTGCATACATCAACGCCGGCCGACAAAATGGACTAAATTGGCACAAATACAAAAGGTTTGGGATTGAATTGGCACAAAAAAAGGTTTAGGACTAAATTTGTATAATTGCAATAGGTTTATGACTTTTTTTCCGTATCAAAAGCATGCACATATCGGTATTGCTATAGTCTTTAATGCTAGAGCGATCACTAGCCACTCTATTCCATGCATTTGCTTTCGAGGAAAAGAAAGAAAAAAAATCTTGCTTTTGTTTAAAGACCAGCACTATGAGTTACACTAATGTCCACTTGCTAAGTGCAAGACCGACTCATTTCTTTTATTTATATTTGCATACATATGACTATATAAGCATGTACCCATTTGATCATATATATATATGAACCATGGTATTAACTTATGATGTGAATCTGCCTGCAAAACAAAACCAAATCCTCCATTAACAATGACGGAAAGCGAACATAGGAGAAATCGATTAAATTAATTCGTCGTGATAGAGAGTCGAATGCTTAATCACGAATAGGACATGTTCGAATCAAACCGCAAGGCAAATAATGACATCGTTAAGCATGGTTGACGACTTTAAACATAGTGCTTAATGGTCGATATGATGTCCAGTTCAATAGTATCATCTTGCAAATCTCATATAATCAAGTGGGTTGTTAGTATATCTCATATATGGAGGCCTAGCGTGGACCGCATATAGAGTCTATGCTTTTGCCCTAGTTGTGCATACCAAATCATTTGTAGTTTAATAAAAGCTGAGTGTTTCCCCTCCTCTCGCGTCTAAGAACAAAGAAAGTGCATGTGGTCCAGGAAAAAATAATGTCATAAAGTAAACATGAAATAATGGGGGAAAATACCGTGATATTGACTATGTAAATCTTGTGTTATCTTCACAAATTCTGTAATCTCCAAGTCAACGTCATGTCTCATGTGTAGCTTGGTTCCAACTTCCAAGAGTACCAGAATCGTCGTTGTTGCCAGAGATCTCTAACCAGAAACCCTAGTTCACATTACTGTACAGTAATGCGACTTAAACCCTAGTTCACCCTTGTAAAAATGGAGTACTACTAGTCGCTCAGACCGAACTGGTTAATGTCTTGGAGTTTCGCATGATGTTGTTTTCAGTTTATTGCCGACAGAGCAAGAATTTTCCTAGGTGAACTTTATATTAATATTAATAATGTGTCAGCATGAAATTCGTGGGAAAACGATCCAAGTGGATGCTGGATCGACTTCGTTCTTTGGCAACGTTTCGCTGACACCGTTGAAATGTGCGTTTCTTTTTTCCAGGAAAACACAAGTTGGTCTTGGCCATGAGTCAAAGCTTCCGGCCATTTTGCCTATAGTAAAATTAAATTAACTATATGCATCTATATGATTAAATATCTTTTCGGAGCATTAGAAGCTGATCTAATACAAAAGCGATCATTGAAATTTATTAAAATTGGTGCCATTCACTCTAAACAATCCGAATAAGTTAATTCTTCATAGCCTTTCTTCATAGCCTTGTCGACATGGGGTAATGGAGCAACTACAATGGTCATAAAAAGGCAAATACAACTAAGGGATTGAAGATGATTTAGTACCGAAATCATCATTGATGGATTTAATCTAGACAATTCGACTGAAACAAGGTTAATGAATCCGAATTGGCAGAATTCTATTGTTCTGTGCTCAAAAGTACTGAAATTTTTCTGCACCAGTAAATTTCAATAGATGTTGGGAAGTATAAAAAAATTATTAGTAAAAAAAATAAAGTGGTCACGAACCTTTTTCAAGTAACTTGTGCAGAACTTACCGTCTAAGTTATGAAATTTTATATAGTTTAGAAATCGCCTATTTTATTTACCAACTTTTATTAGATCAAAATACCAATTAGTTTTGATTGAGAACTCTAATTTAATTTACTTACCAACGTTAAATTGTCTTTTATTGATAGGCGTTCTCTTGAGTAATCAACTTTTATTTTCCTCGGTTAGGAACCCCTAAATTTTATTAATTTTTGGGAAATTTTCAAATAAAGGCTTGAAGTGCCCTTATTTTTTTTCAATTAAGGGCCCAAAGTGGACATTATTTCAAATAAGGCCCAGAAGTGCCCTTCTTGTTTCAAATAAGGGTCTGAAGTGCCCTCTTTATCTCAAACAATGACATGATATTAAGGGCATTTTCATCCTTTCACTTTTTATATTTTTTTTTCATTTTTTAAATATTTTTTCCTTTTTTGTTTTGTCATTTTCATTTTTTAAATATTTTTTCCTTTTTTTGTTTTGTCAAAAAATAATGAAAATTTTTAAAAAAAGATGAAGCAGGCACTGGCCGCTGCTGCTGGCGACTGGGGGGGGGGGAATGGTCGTCAAGGGTCGCTGGCCCGGCGACCCTCGCCTAGATCTAGGCGAGGGTCTCTGGCCCTCGCCCAGCGGCGTCTGCCCTCGTCGAAGCTTGAGTGGGGCCTGATGAGCCTCGTCGAGGGCCGCCGCCGTTGGGCAAGGTCGCGGGACCTCCCCCCCCGGTTGCCGGCCCTTTCCAGCAATGGTGGGGGCGACGGCTGAGCACCTGCACCTGCACATCATCTTCATCTTCATCTTTTTATTTTATTTTATTTTAATTTTCCTTATTTTTTGAGAAAACAAAAAGGAAAAAATAGAAAATTAAAATTAAAATTGTAAAATGACAAAAATACCCTTCAGATCAAATCCTTATTTGAAACAGAAAGGGCACTTCAGGCCCTTATTTGAAAAAATGAAGGCACTTCAGGTCCTTATTTGAAACAAAGTCCACTTCGGGCTCTTATTTGAAATTTTCTCTTAATTTTTTTATAAAGATTACAAACCTAAATTAATGTGATTCACAAACTTTCTTTTCTTTCATTAATTTTGTTAGCTAGTATTGGATTACTAATTCTCATTTGAGCTATTTGCAGGGTTTATTTTTCTTTCAGTTACCGGTTTTTCTTATCTTTTACCAACAAGTTTTTTTTTGGTGATAAATTAATCTTATTATAGGGGAGTCGGAATTCAACAAATTCGTCCTTTGTTTCGTATCATTATGAAATGGGCCCTAACGTACCCAAGAAAATAGTGAAAATGGGCCTTTTCTGTTCCTTGTAAAATTAACGTGGGCCAGACCTTGCACGTGAAAGTCAAGGCATATAATCTTCTGTCAGCCCAAAAAAAGGGAAATAAAGTCGAGGTATAAAATCTTCAGCCGGAATATAAAAGGAAAATAAAGTCAAGGTATAAAATCGGCTTTATGGGAAAAGAAAGGCGTGAAATCTGCTTTTAGCTTTGCAGGAAGATTTCTAAAATTCTCTTCTAAATATCATCTTTTTCTACGATTAAGCGGAATTAATCCTAGGCTCTTATGAATAAGAAGTGTGAAATTAACTGCGACATTTAAAATGGTCAATTCAGTTGGCATAATTAGCAAATCACTAGCTAACTCTTATTAATATCTGGCCAAAAAGCGGGGAAAAAAAGAACAAAAAGTAAGAGAGAGGCTCTTCTTAACCTTAGGTTAAAACATGATTAATTTACTATTTATTTAGATTAAGTGGTTTCATACAGTTTCCTTTAGCTTCCTCGTCGTTTCTGCTTTTGACAGTAAGATTGTCCCTTCAAATTTGCCAACGCACCAGCACAGCAAAGTATAGATATTATTATACAGTAAGCGGCCAGTTTATAATAAACAATTGAAACCAGAAACATAAACCATTATAATCCCTTTATTCTTTAGTTTAAGCTACTAATTAGTGGCTTGCGTGTAGTATTTGTTTAATGAGACTTAGGGTCTGCTTATTTGAAGTAAAACTATTTTCGAGAAATTATTTTTCGTCTTTTCAGTATTTAGATGACGGAAGAATAATCGATCTACAGAAACGTTATCCATGGAATGAAAACAACAAGCTTAAATTGGGGGAAAACTATTTCGCCTTCTTGCAAGAAAGAAATCACTTTCTCTAAACCATTAAACAAATGAACACCCTAATGTAAATTATTTTAATGGAAAATATTTTCTTTTACCATTAAATTTTCAGTGAAACAAACACACCCAAATGTAAATGTCAACACATAGTTGGTCGATACTCGCTAATGGCTTTGTCCTCCAAAAGTCCAGTGAACGTGTACACGGTAATGAAATCATTTATAGCATGAGAAAGATCATCGGCCATTAGTCAATGATTGAATATGACTTATATTACATGTGAATGTGTGTACAGATGAGAATTGCGTGTGGATATAAGGAAGGCCGCTTGGAAAACGTACTATATTAATCAATGCGCAGCGGACGACTACAAAATTGTTGCCGACTAAATTTCAATAGGCTCTTAATTGATTCCATCAGATATTTTGCAAAAGCCAATTCAAAGAATGAAACTTCTAGGAAGGAACTAGTTACCAATTTCACCTCACCCGAGAAGACTTATATGGTCATATTATAACATTGGTGGACATTTCCCTATCAAAATTTGGTTTTAGGTTATGATTATGCATAAGACTTGCTCAGTTCCATTTGGTAGGTATATACAGATGGAAATCGATGAGTCTAATTGTGTTACTTTTATTTTGGGATCATCTTTTTGTTTGGCATAATACAATCTTCTAACTCGTTTGATTTCTATGATCAAACTCGTGTCTAAGAGAAATGCCAAAGCATTTACGAGAGAGAGAGAGAGTTAAATAATGGCGTTTGAGAAAAAGCCATTGAGACGAGAGAGAGAGAGAGAGTCATGAATTAGATTTTGACCATTATAAAATGACGGTGGGCAATTTATTGAAACCATCTCTCGAGTTTGAACTGTAACGACCTGGTCCAATGATGGGTGGGAGTGATTGTCGAAGTGAGAGCCTTTGATAAAGAGTGGCTCCCAACAGGCTTTTAGGACAGTCAACGAGACGGGAATGAACCAAATTACGCATTAAACAAGGGGAGAGCATTTCTAAATTATATATGTGAAGTTGCAATAAACTCACAAGAAGCGCTTCTTGACGAAACAACAACTTTTATCATTGGACTCCAATGTTAAGCGTGCTCAGGTAAGAGTAATTTTAGAATGGGTGACCTCCTAGAAAGTGCCTATATGTAATCCAAATGACAAAATCGTGAGACTCAGTATGCGATTGGTCAAAGTGAACATTATCTCGAGTGAGTTAATTCAAGGGTGTCACGTGAGCCCATGAAAGAAACCCAATCCAAATAGGTTTCCTAATTTGAATATATTTCTTAGTTTTTGGATTATGTTTGTGAAGCTACAATAAACTCACAAGAAGTGCTCTTGATGAAACAGTAATGTTTACCACGGAACTCCACTATATCGCTTAATCTATAGTGGAATTATGTGTTGTTTTCCCTGTGGAGTAGGCCTTGCAGACCGATCCACGTAAATCAAGTGTCAGATTTGTTCTGTTAATTTTATTATTCGCTCTTTTGGTTTCCCTAACAATTGGTATCAAAGTTAAACTTGACTGAGTTGAAGCAAATTGATGGCAACGGAAAAAAGAAAAGTGATAGTGAACAGGCTTTTAGGATAGTCAACGATGGAGCAAGCTGATTGGGATTTGCTGGATAGATATGCATGGGGTGTTATTCAGTTGAAGCTCTGTCGTAATGTCGTGTTTCACATAATGAAAGAGAATCCCTTAAAAAAATGTGTGAAAGAGACGACTACTGCAAGAGTCATAAATGCCCTGTCAAAAATATGTAAGAGAAGCCATCTATGATAAAATAAGGTCCACTTGTTGTAATGTCTTGTTACTTAAAGATGGTCGAAGGTGCATTAGTTGTTGCGTATATCAATGAATTCAATTTGGTTTTTAATAAAGTAAGTTCAGTTGACATTGACTTTGATGATGAGGTATGTGCTTTGATTCTATATACTACTACTGAGATTCATGGTTTGATTCAGAGTGAGGACATTTGTAAGAAAGAATCTGGTGAATCTGTGACTACTACTTTAGTAGGTGAAGATAGAGAACCTACATCAGCAAGAGTAGTGCAAACTAAACCGATTAAGTCAATCTAGGATTTGTGGTGTTGTTTATTGGAATTGTGGAAAGAGACGACATATTAGCAAGGACTGTCTTAAGTTGAAGAACGAGAATGGTAAGAGAATTAGAGTTGAGTGTATAAATGATGTTACAACTATGGTTAACTGTAATTCGGATAGTGCTGAATAATGTTGATTATGTTTTGTCTGTCAATAATAATTTGTTGTTTGATAGATGAGTTATGAATTTTGGTTGTTTATTTAATGATACGTCAAATAAGAATTGGTTTACTACTTACACTAAAGTACATTTAGAAAACAACATTGAGTGCAATGTTGGGGAAATTGTCCAATATGCCCTAAATTTATTGTACTGATGCTAATTTAGATATAAACTTTTAAATTTTGTTAATTTAGTCCTAAACATTTACAAGAAATTCCAATGTAATCACTTTTGATCAATTTTGGCTGAAAATTGTTGACGTGGTAGTGTGCCACATAGGATGACCGAGGATGATTAGACTGCTAGGTCAGCAATTTTTTATGAAAGTTGACTGGAATGAATATACTAGAATATTGCGCAAAATTTTAGAACTAAATTAGCAAAACTGAAAAGTTTATGACTAAATTAGTATCCATATAATAAATTTAGGACCGATTAGGTAA
>BCNH02000003.1:1303327-1331095 GCA_001662345.2 Metrosideros polymorpha var. glaberrima | reverse complement strand
CATCTTCTTCATCTTCCTCTCTCTCTCTCTCTCTCTCTCTCTCTCTCTCTTACTGCAGCACGTTGATTCAGTCGCATGCATGCATGAGCATGAGCATGAGCCCAACCAAGTCATGTGCTTCGTCCATGGTCTGCGCCTCGACCCATGAAGCTCATTGGCCGCACAAGCCAGACAAAATTCTTGCTTCAGCTTAGGAACGCACGTCGTAGGTGACAACGATGTGATATGGACTGTACTGCTGCTAGGTTGTCTCTTTCCTCTTGCGCTGCTTGAGCTTCCATGATTCTTAATTAGTCTTTTGTTAATCTCGGATTTTTTTTTTCCTCTCAAACCTGTTCTTGTAGACCCCTTTATGTTCACTGTTCAGTCGGCCAAATTGTTTCAATATAACTTCATTCCCCCCTCTAGGTTTTTCTTTGTCAACCGCGCGCAATTTTCTAGATCGATCTTGGTCATAATTAAATTTACCTTTTTAATCCATTGAAGATAGAACGTTCGTATCGAGACTTTAAAAATCGCGACTCCGCATTTATTGAAAAAAATTCAGTCAATAGATTTTTTTTATACCTATTAGACCTCTGTTTTCGCTCACATGACCAGGTTGTGTTATATAGTATCATGACTTCGAAGAAATTCTCTATTAAATCACTTAATGGTGTTTGGGGTTGTTAAGTACTGTTAGCACTTGATAATTATTACACTAAATTTGAAATTTGAAACTTGATTTATTGTATACAGAGATTAAGGAGTTTGAATCCTTCTGTATGCTAATTTATCTGATATATTATCCAACTGCGATAAACATTAATAACACACCGATGTAGATGAGTTTTCTTTTTTTTTTTTCTTGTGATTATGTGGGGTTTTAGGACCTTGGATTGACTCATAATCCTATCTATTTATAATTATCAAAGAGAATATAGCTTCGAAAAAGGCCACTTTCCCCAAACAGGATTCATTTTTTGCTTCGTCATTCTCCTTTTAAGTTCATAAGCTCCCTTCGTTTTGGATTGACTTTTAATTTATATTTCTTACTTAATCAAAATCTTGTGACCTACACACTCTGGCAATTTTAAAAAGCTAAAACACTCGAATATTTCACAAAATGCAAATATTGACAAATAAATGCACTTATAATTTTTTTCATTTTTTAAGAATTTAATTAATATTATAAATTTTGGTGGGAAAGAAATAATAGCACCTTTTCACTTTCGCTTAAACTCAAACAAACAAGTCGTTTCATTAAAAATTATTTAATAAAAAATTAGACCGTTTTTATGAAAATTGTTACTATCGTATTTATCGGCAAAGATATTTTATAAGCAGAAAATTGGCTTCAATAATATGTACGGTTGGAAATTGGGTGTGATGATCCGGGCCATGATCTCCCAAACTTGACTTTATAAGGTATAATATTTAAACCCAATTTGCACTTAGCTAAATTACATAAAGACTCAACATAAAGATATTTAATTCCTGTGGGAAACTACTTGCACATCGTAATGTAATTTAGTTCTTAGTGACAGAACGTTGATGAGGGGAGGTGAAGAATCTGGTGGTCACCAGATTGAATAGCTCAATCATCAGAAAAAGACAATTGCAATGAATGATGTAACTCTCCGGTGACATTATTAGATGTAGGTTTTTATTATTACTATAGAGTGTCCACATGGTGTCCCCAATATCACATTCTTTCTTAATCAACAATTTTCATCACGTCCCCCGGTATTAACACGTCATTAGAGTACACATAAACATGGATGGATAGTAACACGAATGACCTTAGAAATCTAAGTTTTCTCAAATAAAGTAACTCGGTAGAGATGCATAAAAAAAAAGTCGATAAAATGAACTTCCTTAAAAACAAATAATTGAGTCACGAACCATCTGAGTGCAGGATTTACAAAATGAATTCAGCTGTCCATGGATTTCTAGGTAATTAGTGAGTTAGACAACACCTTTGAAATCGAAATTTAAACTGATTTAATTATCTGATTTTAATTAGCTGTACTTTTTTCAAAGAGAATTATCACTATCGAGTTTCGAGATAAAAAAAATATGAATATAGTAATTGATTGAAAAAAAAATGCGGAAAATTTTGAACTTCCTCTTTACCTATATAACATGTTAAGATCACATAGTTATTCATTCAATCTCCATCACATAGATTATATTAACCGGGAATTTAATATAAACCATTTTTGCTTCTCTACGACGTATTCTGAATGAAGAGCTTTCGCGTACTCAATCAACGAGCGAGATGGATGGATTCGAGCCGGTCCATATCGAGGCTGGGAGTTCGAACTCCACTTTCGGAGGTTGAGCTCGACAGCCGAATAATCAGTAAACGAAAAGAGTATTTAGAGAATTCAAAATTTCTAGCTGGCTCCCAATGAGAAGAAGAAGAAGAAGAAGAAGAAGCAAAAGCAATTATAGTAATTCAATAATGAAGCTATCCTGCCAAAAAAAGAAAAAAGAGAGGACACATTGTGGATCATCGAGAGAGAGAGCCCTCAGAAGTCTACTTCGAAACTTTATCGTGACTTCCCGTTGAAGCTTCTCTTTCCAAATATTTTAGTCCCCGAAAATCCCACCAAATAAGGAAGAAAAAAAAAGAAAAAAGAAAATACACAGTGCCGATTGCACAACAAGCAGCTGAGAAGCAATCTTCTTCTTCTTCTTCTTCTTCGTCTTCCCGCAGATATACAAGACGTAGTCCTCCATAACAAGAGAAGCAAACCCGCAATCAAAAAATTGTTTTTTTTTTCTCCTCTCTCTCTCTCTCTCTCTCTCCCTTCCTTCCTCTTTGTTCTTTTTTTTCGTATGGATAAATAGAGAAGCCAACGGAATACAGAGGGGTTTCGTGTACAAAACCTCGTGCTCTTGGCCATAGAAAAAAACATTCCCCGCTCCAATCCAACTCTTCACGTAATTGCCCTCCAAAGGAACCTCCTCTGTAACCCTTTTTCGCGTCGACCCTTTTGCGGTTTTGATCCGGTTGTTCGTCTCTTCCGGTCGTTTGCTCATCAAGTTCCGGTTTTTTTTTTTGTTGGTGGGGGTGGTGGGATTGTTCGTGATCGGTTTGTGCTTCGCTGAAGCTGATTGGATCTCTTTCCGCTGAAACAATCGGTTGTAATCTGGGGGAATTGCGGTCTTGTGCGCTGTCCGAGGGTTTGATTGGTGATGTTCTGGGATTTATTTGAGGTGCTGTGAGGATTACGAAGGTTCGATATTTTTGTTTCTTTTGGAGTGTTTGGATGTTGGGTGTGCCCCAATTTCAAATCTTTTTGCTGATGGCATGCTAGAGGGATCACAATTCCTGGTGCTATATCTGAAAATTGGGTTGGCTGTGTTCTCTCTCTCTCCGTGGAGGGGTATTGTTTGCAGACTTGATCCGGGAGCCGTTGCTCTAATCATTGTCTCGGTAAAGCTGGAGGTAAACTTTGCCTTCTCTGGCTAGGGTTTGCTTTTCAGGAGATTTCCAACTCCAATTCGAGCTGTCGACCCGTCAGCTCACTTTGCTGGGTTCCTTATCCTGCAAAGCATTGGTAGTTCGGTTGCTTTAGTTGGAGACTGCCTGGTGTGGAGATTGTGTTTCCCAAAAAAGATGAGTTCAAGTGTCGCTGGAGGTGCGGTTCATGAGGGCAAGCTTCTAGTACATATTGCTGAAGATGGGCACTCTTTCGAGCTTGATTGCGATGGGAACACTGCTATTGGGGCAGTTATGCGGTTCATCGAATCAGTTTCCCGGATAAACTTCAATGACCAGCTTGTCCTCTGCTTGGACACGAAGCTTGATCCCCAGAAATCTCTTTCGTCTTACAAGCTTCCGTCAGATGGACGGGAGGTGTTTATATTCAACAAAGTGAGGCTGCATAATAATTCCTTACCTCCTCCACCGGAGCGAGTGGATGTCCTTGAAGTTACAGACCCTGTGACACCGTCTTCCTCGGATGACCACCATCCTCTGGATGATGCTTCTGATCCTGCTCTGAAAGCTCTTCCTTCATATGAGCGGCGATTTAGATATCACTACCATTGTGGGAACACCATATATAAACAAACGCAGGCAAAAAATGAGATCTGCGAGAGGTTCTTGAGGGAGCAGAAGGTGCAAGAAAGGGCGCTGGAGGTCGCGAGAAGCAATTTGGAACAATACTATAGGGTAATTAACCAGAATTACTTGGAATTCATGAAGCGATATTCACAGCAGCATCGGATCCATTCTGATCTTTTGGTGAATTTCGAGAGGGATTTGGAGAGACTTAGATCAATCAAACTTCACCCTCAACTGCAGACAGCAACATGTAAATGCTTACTGGATTTTGTGAAGGAGGATCACTTGCGGAAGATGGTAGAGAACTGTAGCAATTCTCACAGGCAGTTTGAGAATAAAGTTTCTCAGTTCAAGCAGATGTTTGGTGAAATGAAGCGCAAGGTCGAGGACTTGTTTACTAGCAAAGCCTCCATTCCTGTCAGGAACTTGGAACTGATGATTAAGGATCACCAACGTTACATAAATGAAGAGAAGAGTATAATGCAGTCTTTGAGGTTTGAATTTCTTTACCTCAACAGCCTTGGTAGCATCATCTTTGTATTTTCTAATCATTTTGGTTTACCAGCTGTTTTCCTTGGTTTCTGATTGATGACTTCCTCCACGACCTCCCCCTTCCCTCCCTCTTCTTTCCCCTATTTGTTCTCTCTAATGGCTGTCCTTAGTTGTATTCTATGGCAAATTACTTTTGTATCTGTAAATTACAGTGCTGAGGTCTTCTATGTTTTTTTGTCATTCCTGCCAAAGTAATTTTCCTAATGTATCAGAATAAAGCTCCTAAACTCACGGTACTATCTATAACGTGCATTATTTTCTGTAGTATTTCATTACATTGATTTGATTGGAAGAGGTACCTATATATATGGTCTTTAACGTATATGCTTGTGCTGCTTAAACATGGTTTCTGCAAAAGATTTCAAGGAATAGATTAGATTGATGTCACTGTTCTCACCATTCTTTACTGACTCTGTTGTGATGAACCTTTTTATTAGGGCTGGCGTCATGTTGATAGGCACTATGTTCAAGTTTTCTGGTGATGATGATGTTCATATTTCTGTAGTGTCTTATCGCATCAATACGATGGAGTTACCTGAATATATTTCATTGTTGGTTTTTAGCAGGTTATCTTTTATATTAGGAAGAAAAGGGGTTATCTATTATAATGTAGGCACTTGTGTGCCCTGAATATGCCATTTTCGTTGCATTGTTTAGTTTTTTTTTTAATGATGCTAACCTGTAAAAAAACGTGAAATTTCGTGCAGCAAAGATGTAAATACTGTCAAGAAGCTAGTGGATGATTGTTTGTCTTGCCAATTATCTTCTTCTCTTCGCCCCCATGATGCTGTTTCAGCTTTGGGTCCCATGTATGATGTCCATGACAAAAATCATCTTCCAACAATGCAAGCTTGTGACAATTCGATCCGTAAGCTGCTTGAATTATGCAAGGAGAACAAGAATGAGATGAACTTCTTTGTACATAGCTATATGCAGCGGATTACCTACATATCTTACTTCATCAAAGATATAAAGTTGCAGTTTCCTGTTTTCAAAGAGGCAATGGCACACCAGGATGATCTATTTATGGACTTGAAGTTAGTCCGTGGGATTGGCCCCGCATATAGATCCTGCCTTGCTGAAGTTGGTAGAAGAAAGGCTTTTGTGAAACTTTACATGGGCTGGGCTGGACAGTTAGCTGAAAGACTTGCAACAAAGAGGGAGGCTGAAGTCAGGAGACGAGAAGAATTTTTGAAAGCACAAAGTTCATACATACCCACAGATATACTAGTATCTATGGGACTATTTGATATGCCAAACCAGTGTGATGTGAATATCATGCCCTTTGATACTGGTTTGCTGGATGTAGACATCTCGGATCTTGATAGATATGCTCCTGAGTATTTAGCCGGGGGTCTTTCTAGGGGTGAGAAGCATGGAAACATGAAAGGTTCATATTCCATGTCTAACGACAGTTTGAATTCTGCAGAATCATTTTCCGCGGAATTCCCTCAAAGTTCAGAGGATTTCCCTGAGGGCAGTGAGCTGGTAGAGATTGCTGGGACGAGCAAGATGGAAGTTGAGAATGCAAGGTTGAAGGCAAAACTTGCTTCTGCAATTGCTATGATATGCTCACTCCGGCATGAAGTTGAGTTTGAGTCTCTTGATGAAAATAGTCGTGACATGCTACTAAAGACTGCTACCGAAAAGACAGCCGAGGCCTTGCATCAAAAAGATGAATATCACAAACATCTTGAATCCGTTCTTAGAGAGAAGCAATCGCAGTGTTCCTCCTATGAGAAACGAATACAAGAGTTGGAGCAGAAATTATCTGATCGATATTCGCTGGAGCAGAAGCTTTCAACTGGCAAGGATGCCTTTGAGTTTGAAAATTCTGCGGGTGCAAAGGCAGAAGGATGCAAGCTTGTCACGATAGACAGTGGTGAAGTTCACATGCCGTGCACTTCCACCGCTGATTTTATGGATGAGGTTTCCTGCATTTCAAATTCCCTAAATTCAAAGCTGGGAATTTTTACTCGGCAATCAGGCAAAGCTCGAGAAGGAGTGGATGAGAATATGATGGATTCATCTGGCTTGCTTCAAACGCAGTTGGATTCATCAATGCAGGAGCCACACCGTGAAGAACTGCATGCTATTGATAATGATGAGAAGGATAAAATGCTGGGTCCTTTAGGCATGTCATCGACGAACAGTTGTGCTGCTGAAAGCATGCATGAGCCTCTGAATGTCTTGTCTTGTGATGCAGTTGCTGAGGCAGGTTTAAATGCCAATGAGTGTAATGATCTCATACTAGAATTACGGAGTGCTCTGGCTGACAAGTCGAACCAAGTGAATGAAACAGAAGATAGACTAAAAGCTGCAATGAATGAAGTAGTTGTGCTAAGGAGAGAACTGGAAGTGAGACAGAAACTTCTTGATGAGTCTCAGGTAATATCTAGTGAATAACCGCTTAGCTATTTCTTGTTGCATTGTTTTTTTTCTTTCAGTGGATTTATTCACTTCCATTGCTACTTCTAAACTTAACATTCCCTTCTGTAAACCCAGTACTGAAAGTTTCCAGCTAAGGAATTAGTGCTTGCTGATAATGATATACCCATGTGTATGTGCATGCTTTTGTCTTTTTGCACTTGCAGAGACGTTGAGCTTCTTTCATGTATTTTTAGGATATGACATGTAATCCTCCATTTGTCTATCTTAATTCATGTGATCGAATTGGTAGTCGTACTCTTACATGCACAGAGCTCTTTAAGCAGTCTTTATATAACTAAGAAGCTACATAAAGCCTTGTGGGAAGATTCTTGGGGTTCCCTATGATTTTCGATTTGGTGCTGAAAATAAGGGCTCATGAATGTGGAGAATGGTGTTTCGTTAAATTTTGACTCTGGTATAACAGTTTTAGGAATCTTGACTTCTGTCTTTAGTGTGGGTGGTCCACTTGCATAACCATCTTCACTCATATCTGTTGTTCCTTGCAATTTGTTCTATTGTTGATCTTCACATCATCTAGCTAATCTCCTCTTCATTTGGTGAATTTGATTTAGATGAATTGCGCTCACCTCGAGAATTGCTTGCATGAAGCAAGAGAAGAAGCCCAAACCCATCTTTGCGCTGCCGATAGGAGAGCTTCAGAGTATAGCGCCCTTCGTGCATCTGCTGTGAAAATGCGCAGTCTCTTTGAAAGGCTGAGGACATGTGTACATGTATCTGGAGGCGTTGCTGCCTTTGCTGATTCCCTGAGTGCCTTGGCACAATCCTTGGCCAAGTGAGTTTCTTGCAAAAAGCGCTCATTAGATAGTGCTCTCTTCATGTCCATCAGATTACATTCACTTCTCACATTATTTTAGACGGCAGACTCTTTCCATGTTTTAGATTGCCTCTTTGCTTTTATCTTTGTGGTTTCTCCACCGCCAGTGACCACAACAATAAAAAGTTGCTTAAATTACTTTTTTCCAGTTCTGCAATTGAAAATGAAGACGATGGTACTGCCGAGTGGCGAAAGTGTATCAGGGTCCTTGCAGATAGAGTTGGTTTCCTATTTAGGCACCGTGCAGAGCTGCTTGATAAGAAATCAAAAACTGAAGCTGCTAATGAGCAGCTGAGGAAGGAGTTGGAAGAAAAGGAGGAGCAAGTTAAGACACTGTATAAAAAGCATCAGCTTGAAAAACAGGTAATTCCTCTTCAACTTGTGGTGGTTTCTCAACTCTTTTGGACAGTGTCTGATGTGATGAAAGAGACTAGGGTCCAATTGTAGCTCCACCTTTCTCAACCATCTGAAGGGACTGTTTAGTGGTTTATTTTCTTAGTACTCTCCTTATGAACGGGTGGGTGTACATGTGTATGTGATCGCGTGTGCGTGTAAGTGAATCTCGACAGAGAAATGAGGAGGAATAATACCTTAAAGAAAGATCTAGATCTCTGGTTCACTGTTGTTATCTTTACCTCATTTTTGTGGACTAGCACATAGGTCTCTTGATGAGTTTGGCTAGTGACTTCGAGAAAATAGGGAAACGGGAGGAGTTTTGAAGGCATGACCTTTACTACACTTAAATAGGAAACTTTCAGTGTGTGATCCATGTTACCTACTTGCCTATTGATTCAGAAATAAGTGATTGTTGAGTGTCCTCAACTTTCTTAAGGCCTTCACCGCTGGATAGTTAGTTTCACCTGCATTTAACTTGATCAGGTTTGTCCTTTGTGAGGATTTGGTTGTGTAATTCTTGTTGATAAAATGTCAATAATTTTATTAGTTTTGCTGCTTAGGCTGATAATGAATGCATGGTTTTTCAATAGGCAAACAAGGAAAAGATATCATTTGGCCGCCTGGAGGTCCATGAGATAGCTGCGTTTGTGCTTAACTCGGCTGGGCACTACGAGGCTATAAATAGGAATTGCATGAATTACTATTTGTCTGCTGAGTCCGTGGCTTTGTTTGTGGACCATCTCCCAAGCCGACCAAGTTACATTGTTGGGCTGATCGTGCACATCGAGCGCCAGATTGTGAAGCCTTTGCCTTCTCCACACCGACCCGAGCACATTAGGGCGGATCCTGTAGATCAACTGACTTCTGACGCAGAGACTGACTGGCCAGCCTTGAATGTTTCTGGGTCGACTGTGAATCCATATGGTCTCCCTGTTGGCTGTGAATACTTCGTAGTGACAGTAGCTATGTTACCTGATACTGCCATTCATTCACCATCCACTTCCTGATCCCTGCTGCAGACAGAGACAGATATGATGGAAGAAAATAAGTGTACATAGGGGGACGATCGTTTTAATTGTTCAAAGTGGAATTTCTCTTGGTGGGAGTTTGTTAACTTGATTAGTTTTCTGTACAGCTGAAGAATTGATTGAGTTGGAATCTCCCATTTGTACATAAAGATTATTCCTTAGGTTTCTTTTTAGGTAGATGTGAATATCAGGCCAGCAGTCCACGGTTTTCCAGTTACGAGCTCATGGGCAAATTATTGCATCATAAGTTCGCATACATGTGTTTGCAGAATTGATTCTGGAGTAGGTTCTACTTTAAAAGCGAAGTTGAATTTTTAGATGGAAGGTTATTCCTTGCCCGAACTAGTAAATTGTTTCTTTCCGAATGAGATCTGATGATGAACATCTTATGGCTAAATCCCTCTTCTTGGTGCGCACGTGCAGGAAACAACGGCATCTGATAGCCCTCGACTCGTTTGATCTGATTAAGCTTAAGCAAAAGTACCAAAGCATATGCGTTCTTGAGAATCCAAAAGTAAATTGTAGAGATCCCATTGCATCACATGGTCTTTCACAGGAGAACATTGCCGCTAGAAACTAACGCAAAGCTTTTTACAAGGGACAGTTACCGGGACTCTTCATCAAATTCTAATTTCAGAATCCCAATACTGCCGAACAGATAAAGCAGAAGGATGCATTTCCCTAACAAGGCACCACACGTAGTCAACAAACATCTGTCCCCAAGTACTGGGGAGACATCTGATTGCGTAGATACCGAAACTTCTAAAGAATATACATCACCTTGACTATCTAGAATTACTCTCGCTGTCTTCTTCTGAAATGTTGAACAAGAATTTCGGAAGGGATGCAATCCGTGGAAGATGCAGCAGAAGCTCCCCAAACGAGTCTTTCCTTGACATGCCTGCTGGTTTTGAATCTTCTTCCAGAGCCTTAACGTTACCAAGGGTGTTGCTATTAACCCCAGAAGGAGCAGCATCCTTCACGTCTTTAGCTTTTTCCTCGCAGATTTCTGCACCAGCCAAGTTCTGAACGGTCGTACTATCTTTCTGCAAGAGGCAGCAGAGAGAATTCACCCTTGCCATGAGGGATTTTTCGTCGGACGCCATAGTTGACTGGGTGTCACTGAGCAGGTACTGTGCAATGTCCTCCAGTATCTCCTGGTGGTATCCTGATCCATCATCAGATGAACTACCGGAACCCATCTGCTCAGTGATACAGTGTCCAATATGGTTCATTAGATCGCTCATTGACATTGAAGGATGTAAACCGGGCACTTTTATCTGGTCCCAATTTCTAATGGCCTTCATTTCAACTCCATCATGATTTCCATTTCCTTCAATTACACGAGCGTCCATCACTAAAAATGGAAAAAAAAAAAATCAAAAAGGATCAGCGTCGTCACCTTCAGCATATAACAACTAAATTTAAACACTGCGATTTAGTTTTAAGTCACTTCCGATCAAGTGCAAGACAAAAAAAAAAAAAAAAATTCCTCTAAGCCATTTGTGATTCATTGCTGCAAGTGAGGAAATATCCAGGAGATAGATATATGCCTTTATACTCTACAACCAATTCTCTACTCATTTTCTTGGAACAGTGAATGAATCATGACCTATCAAATGCAAATGCATATATTACTATATACCTGAACTGGGAGAAGGAGCTTCTCTGGCCATACGTGCTGATGTTAAGCCAACACGTTCCTGTATCTCTGTCTTCACAGAGGATGACTGTGCTGCCGGTGAAACATGCAAGCCGGATATTCCTGATTCTTCATCTTTTGTGCCATTATCAAAACCACAGCCTTTGGGTTCTTCTAGATCCTCAAAGACAGATGGTCGTGTGTCAAACAATGGTGATTCCAAAACTACCTCAGGCTGCTGACTTAAAAAATTGAGCCGCATGTCGCACTGGATTAGCTTTTCGAAGTGCTTGTATAGAAGACCAGCTTGAAACTGCAGAAAGTGTTGCCTGTTTGCACATCAAAGGAAAAAGATCAGCACACTTAACCAATGACTTAAAACAACAGTCTGACCTTCAGTAAGAGATGAATGAACTCATGCAATCTGGCCATAAAACTGTGGGACGTAACTATCTGAAGTAACACAAACACCAACAAGTAAACAGCATATGCAACAGGAACAAGTTCATACCAAGTACATTGGCAAAAATGCACGTCTGCAATATAAAAGATATAAGCTTTTGATCCCAGGGAAATTGCTCAAATAACAAGATGATGACAGAACTTTTGGCAACACAAGTAATCAAAAGAAGGAAAGGGAACTCAATCTGATGATGGAAACATATCTGAGAGCTAAGGAAGCTAAAGAAAGGTGTTAGGAGGAAACATCTTTCACCTGTGAGTGCTCGCTTGTCCATCAGTGAAATCAGAGGTTGCCTGCCACAAAGTGTGCTTTCTCGGTTGTGGGTTGGTCTCCCGGTAGAAAAGGGGTTGTCTGGCAAGCTGCAACAAAGGGCAAAAAAAAATCACTATTTCTATAAACAGTAAAGATTACATAGCCTGATAGCCACATGATTAAACTGGTGCACGAGTGCGCACCCGAGACGAGAGAGAGAGTTACCACAACTTTCAATGTACTAGGTCCATCATCTGGGCAATTTGCCTTTAAGGCCATTATATCTGACCACTGGATTTCGATTTTACTCTTCAGACCACCCTCAAGAACTTCCCACACCAACTTATGCTTTGCGAAGTAACACTTGGCCACTAGATCACCTTCATATCTTGACTTATACTAGCAACCAAACAAAACAATTTCTCCTTAGAACCCCGAGCCAATCAAAGTCTGATAGTCAGTCCTATAAGAGATATTTAAAAGTCAAACCATAACAAGTACCTCCCATCGTCCAATCCTCAAGAGCGAAGCTGGGAAATTTGAAGCCTTCATCTTGTCAGTTGCACCAGAGGAAGTGTTACATTTACCATCTTTATCTGTCTCGCAAGCAAGATTGTCGCTCTGAGTGGTTGCCAAATTACAAGTGCCCTGAGAAAGCTTCATTTGAATCAAATCCAACAATGAAGGACTCTTCCTAAGTCTCAAACCCAAAGGGCTTGGCTCATCAAGTGGATTGTACTGAGAAGGTGGAACTGGAAATGCATTGGCACCCGCACCCCATAGCTGAGAAAATAATTGATCACGCAAACGAGCAGTGAGATTGAGAGTCCAATCATTCTCGAAAACAACAAAAATCTCAGCTTCAACTAACATCATCCCTTATTCTTTTTACTCGTTCACAAGGAAATTATGCAATCGATCGAAATGCAGAGCGAGCCCAGGTTTAGCTAACATCAACATCCTTTAGTTGCAGAATCCACAAATCCAAACCGCAAGAGCCACAAAATAGTATAAAAGTCGCTTATTAAAAAAGTTAACAAGACTCCAGAGTTAGTCATTTTTGTGGAGTACATACCGACATATCGACAAACCACAGCATATATCTCCTGTAAAATGACATATGGTATACCGATTTGATATCTACAGAGTAAAGATATTCCCTAATTTTCCAAGTCCATACAAACGCCCCTGATCACCTGCACAGAAACCACCGTGACTCCTGGAAAATTCGCAGCAACACCAGCTACTGCGTTTCGGGGACGGTGAACAAATTTCGGAGGTGACGGCGGTGTCCGAGCACGGGGCAGCTTCTAAAGAAGTCACAGGCATATGCACAATTTTACTAAACTACAGGAAGTGCTACTGTTTGTGCAATTCAAAGTGCTCCAAGCTCATACAAGTCAACACCTCCGATCATCTCAAGCTCCAATCTCCAAAACAATGATGAAACACAACTTCTCTGAAGATTCTCCCCCAAATTCGAAAAAAAAAAAATCTTTTTCGTGATTTCATATTCATCTCTCTTCTTCCCCGTCGATTTTTTTTGGCAAAGCAAACAAGCGATGCCCAGAAACCTCACCTGCTCCAAACTGGACGAGTCCCTAGATCGCTTATTGAGCGGCCCGTGCTCCTCTTCCAGTGGATCCTCGACGATCTCAAGCTTCACCGGAAGCTTGTCGCTGCCGCCGCCGCCGCACGACGCGGCCCCATGATCCGCTCCGAAATCTCCAGATTTCATCAATTGCACCATGGAATCAAATCCCACCACGACCCAACGACGAGCAGAGTCAACTCAGAGAACGCGGATCGCTTCGACACTCACAGCACACGGATCGCGAGATGGCGAATAAAGAAAACCCTAGAGATGGCTGCCTTTGTTGTTCGTTGGATCGAGAGAGAGAGAGTGGGTCGCAATCTGGCGCACGTGCCCAACGCGGTTCGGCACTTGCGGAAACTGTGCGCGTCGTTACTCGGGCCGAATTGACGGAAACGGGGCCGGGGTGGGGAGGGCTAAATAGCGGAGGGGGCGGGCTATTTTTGGTAATTTGTAGATTTGGCATGTGTGAACGCGTCGCGCGTGTGCTGGCGTGAGCACATGAACGATTATTAGTGGATATATGCGGGGCCCGCGTCCGACCTTAAATGACCGCGGAGGTTGGTTTGACCCGATACGTGGCGGCCGATCTGGGTGTTGCTTGTATTTTGAGCGGTGGAAGCCACCGACACGTAAGACTGTTGGAATTGGATGCCCGATGGAGGGAGGAGGAGGATGAGCTGGCCGCCCTAATTTCCCCTTTTTCTTTTTGGGGGATTTGGATTTAGTACTTGGCCAAACTTAGAGAATTTCTAATCTAATCGACTCGTGGGAAACGATGGTCAAATCAAATTATTCTCCCAAGATATGTGTTTTAAGGAAAAAAAAAAACCCAAATAATATCCACCATGACACATTTGTGCCGAACTCTTTCTTCCATGACATCAAAAATTTCAAATTATGTCAATTATAATGTATTTATTTCAAATTTTTTTTGTGACATAAAAAAGGTCAAATTTTACCTTAAGTTATGTTCACTATGACATAAAAAAATCTAAATTTATATTTATATGACGCATTTACCTTCTGTTAAAGTTTCGTTAGATAATTTTTCAGCAAAAGTAACATGATTTTTATGATGATGGGTAAATATGTCGCACATGTATAAGTTTAGAATTTTGGATGCTATGGAAAAAATATAAGATAAATGTGTTGTTGTAGGAATAATTTAGAGATTTTTATGGCTTTTGTTCATGTTTTGATTTTGAAAAATGATAGATATACTAAGACCGATATACAAAATTATTGAATTAAGCGATACCATGGAGTCGGAATAAACTTTTAAATGAAAGCATACGCTCACTCCATAATAAATTGTCACGCCCATTTATCCTTTTAATTGTTCGGATTAACGCTTGCATTCGATGGAGAATCCCCTCAGCATGGTGCTAAATCGCAGTCGGTTGACCGTGCATCTTTTCTTCTTGCGAAGAACATACGTGTCCCAGTGCTTTTCTTTTCGCGCACGTGGATAAATGGTGTTCTTATTATCCTAATTTTTATATATGAGGGGCCAACATGTGGATAACGTTGGAATCATTGTTTTCCTACTGCGCAGTCATATTCCCATTCCCATAGATTCCCTCACAAGCCGACAAGCCAACGTGGTTTCGATTGTTTGTCATCGGCGGTCCACAAGTCTCGTTTGCAAGAGAGTGAAGCAAGTCAAAAGAAAGGAGGAACAATACAAATTGGTAAGGCTTTAACATGAGTAGCTACCACATTGGGCCATTCAAGGAAAGACCAAATTCTTGTCCAAGCCCGCCGAAAATTGCCGACGGGCCGTCGAGTCCGCGACGGGGTTATCTCCGTAGCGTCCTCATGGAGAACTTCTCCATCCATAAGTGGATTGTTAATCCGTAGCGACCTTATGGAGAATTTCGGATATCCTAACCGAACCGAAACCATTAAAATACCTTAACTAATACCCGAACATGAGGTATACATGGCCTGAAAATACCTGAAAAAATTTGGGTCGGTTAGGGTTAGGATTGGGTCGAAGAGGGTATTCTTGACATCCCTATAGAGAAGTAGCTCGGCTTCGAACCGATGCGATAGATGTTTGACACGTCTCGGCCTCACTACGACTTTTTGTAATTTTTTTTTTTTTCATATTGAAAGACGAGGACGAATGAATGATGAAAAGGTTGTCTCATTTCAAGCGATGAAAATCTACCGTCTCGAGTCTGTACATCCAAACGTGTTGTTGATATTGATAAGCAGAGGGGCTTTCGCATTTTCTTTGTTCGTCATATCGCTGAGTTAGATGATAATGTTACTTCCGTTGAGTGAAAGTCTTCGAACGAATCGAATAGAGAGAGGGACCATTTGATAAAATGAGCCAAGTGTATAGAACATGGTTGTGGACTGCTGTGCTCGTTCACGTCAGTGGCCATACATTCACCCTTTTAAAGCTCATAATTTAAAAATCATTTTTCAAAAATTGATCTCTTGTATCTCAACGAAAAATATTTTTATCGTCCACTAAAATATATAAATATAAAATGTTGTTGATAATAGAAATATTCTTCATTGATTAATTGTTCTAAGGGATATAAGTGATCTGTTTTACGTTCCAAAACTTTATTTATTTATTTATTTTTTTGTGTGGAGCGTGAGTTTGTAACTATCTTGACAAGCTAGAAGTTAAACCCATCCTTGTATATCATATTCAAAATTTGGACCGTCTATTTTACTAATACACTTTCGCAGATATGATTGTTAATATACTTCACGTCGATGTATAAACTTCACAATGCATGTGATTATTTGACTAATGTTGCATAATATATATAGTACAAGGGTACCTTTCTTTTCAAATCTTTTTGTTCGCAAATTATTCAATAAGATATCATTCCTTTGTATTAGATAACTCAAACTCATTAGTTAACGATTTTTGCTATGTACGGGCAACATCAGCAGCCGACTAATCCCCATTGTGAATGACAGTCTCCCGTCTCGATCACACCACAAACCGTGGTAACAAAATCATAGAATTCCGTGAATCCCGTGGATGGATCCAAGAAATTGACGACGCCGGGAGTTGTAAATCGGGGATCTCGCTCGCCGGAGCAAAAGGTCCGAGCGTCCGACCACGACACGAATCGCCGACTGGTTAAACTTGAGAATGGTAGTTTTGATGAAGACGACATTTTGTTTAGCGGAAACCTCTAGATGGAAATAGATGACTCATCAGGAGTATTCTAAAAGTGTGGTTTATTGACAACTGGGACCAGTGTGCTGGCGAAAGGAAGTGGAGAAACCTCCACTCATGATGTTGGTTTTGGTCCCGATCTATGGACCTGTCAAATTAGATCCTGTGAGATGCACTAGAGAAAATTTTTGTGATTGGCCCTGCTGACAATGTTAGGAATTGAAGAAGATATTTGGTCAGTGATGCTTGAGGTAGGAATCTCGGATAATATTGAATTGATGCCACAAAAAAGTTTAGAGAGACTGAACCACATCGTGTTGCTCGTATTATTTTCTAATTCAACCGATATAAGTTTGTCGCGTAGTTATTTCATTATTGAAATTCTTGCCAAGCAAGATAGAGTACGCACACATGGAACGAGTTATAGTGCAAACTCTACAATTACTCGAGAAAATAAATTCAGTAAATTCGTCAAAATTTTTCTCAAAACAAGTATAGAAAAGGCACGCAAATACTATGATGCATGTGACAAACATTGTGGGTGATAAAAATGTTTGCTGGTGCTTATTTGGTTAGGGTTTACTTTTTTAAGTTCCCTTTCTCTTTCCTTTTCGAATTTTACGGTTCGAGTAAATTTGACTTTATTTAATATGTAACCCAGCGCTCTTTTTAAATATACATATATTGACATATACTTTCGGCTGTATCTCCTCTCATTATTTGTCATGACTTACAATATTTTCTTAACTTGGCTTCCAAGGTCGAAGGGAAAGTGAGTTTTGCCTTATCTTTCCAAGCAAAATTGAACGAGTAATTAGGGCATTTCCAGAAATGATCCTTTTCTCACTTTAATTGGAAAATCCTCAAAACATGGGGTGCAATAAAAATTTTTTTTATTAGGTCCATTAAAGGTGTAAAAATAATTAATATACATCATCATCGATAGACTAGGACACTTGTGCTTTGAGTTAGTTATGTAACTGAATTCTCACACGATATAACGATCTAAGACTAATAGTGGCCGCATGTCGTTCGTTATTAGGTCATTACAATTAGGTTATTATATACATGTTACGAATCACCTTGATATATTCCTAAAAGATTTTATGGTATCGCTATTAATTATTCTAAAAGTTTGTAAGTTGTTAGATGAATGCACGATTTAATATCTAAATATGTTAACTTCTTTATCAGATTTTATTTGCTCAAGGAGTAAGACAATTGAGATCTAATACACTTCACACACATGCGTATGTACGAACATGCTCAAACCCATGGTACAACCAGAATACTTTTTAAGTCCTGAGAATGGTGCATGGGTTCAACGTCAAGGAAAATTATTGAAAGAATTCTAAATATATTATACTTATGCCAATTTAGTCATAAATCTTTTCATAATTTATCAATGTAGTCCATCTAACTAATTTTGATCGAAAAGTGCTGACGAGAACGCTGGTTGTCTTAGGTTGCATCACTAGTGCTAATGTGGAAATTTTTTAATTTTTATTTTTACTCTTTAGTTTTTATTTTCTTTATTGTGGGTGGCAAGGGCCCGATGACTCTTGCTAGCCACTAGCGAAAAGGAAAGAAAAAAAATAGAAAAAGGAAAAAATAGAAAAAAATTCAGATTTTTTTTAAAAATTGTCCACGATAGCGCCGGTCACATCACATAGGATGACCAGCGTTGATTGGACTGTTAGTCATTATCTTCCAATCAAAATTAACTGGAAGGACTTCATTAGCAAATCATTAAAAGATATAAAACTAAATTGACACAAGTGATATATTGTTTAGGACTTTTTTGGTAATTTTCCCATTCAACTTCTCTCCTCATTATTATCTCCCTCGCAACAAATGATGATGTCCTGAAACATATGTCTTAGGCTTCAATTTTTTTTGCAAAAAATGAATAATTTGGAAAACATTATCCGAAGAACGATCATTTGTATCTTTTGAAATAATTGATTAATGAAAAATATTTTCATTATCGGCAACAATTTATGTCTGTACTTTTTCATGGATGATGAAAATGCTTATCGTTAATTCGTTTTCATAAGTGATACAATTGATCATTTTTTAAAAAATATTTTCCAAATCATTTACTTTCGGCGAAATAAACGCACCCTTAGCGTATATAAAAGAAAAAAAAACAAGAATTTAATCACATACCACCTAGATAATAGAAAAAAAAAACTTTTGCAACGTTTCTTTTTCGTTGATTCGGTAAAAATATCTGAAGTTCATACCAAAAGCTCCTTAATGAAAATAAAATTAGAATATCGTGACTCCACGATTGAGGGTCTGATCATATAGGCAATCAAATTCTCTTTTTATGATACTTTTGGTATACCCGGCACGAATTGATGATCATTTAAACCCCAATCCAGTACAAACACATGCTAATTACAGAGTCACAGAGTAAATGAATCTCGACATGAGGTAATGCCGTGAAGTTGGTGTTACAACCCGTTCGATTAACCGCCCGGTGGGGCGGGGGGCGGGATCCAGGACCTCTCTCCTTATAAGGCAAGAGGTCTAGAAGTCTCTCGGCGTTGCGCCGAAGGCTCCGGGTTATGGACGCACGCCCGGAACTTTATTTGCATAGGTTAAGACATTTTCATGGCTCGCGCTAATGTAAATTGAGACGGACTACCGATAAGATGGAAATTAGCTCTCGGGTGACATTGGGGATTCACTGAACAGTAAATAAGCCACGTGTGAGATGGCTAGAGGGCCCGAAATCAATCCAAGCCAAGTCACATTGGTTCTACTTTTCCAATGACAAGGCCTAGAAATCTGACAGAAGAGAGAGAGAGAGAGGGAGGGAGACGATGAGGCGCCGTTGAAGGTGAAGATAGAAACAAGAGGCCTCAAATCGCCGAGCCTCTCGTTCCGTGTGCGTGTGTGCATGTCGTGCTCTTGGCCTTTGGCTCACCTTATCCTATCCGCCATCTCTCTCTCTCTCTCCTCTCTCTCTCGTTCCTCTTATAAATCTCTCTCTCTCTCTCTCTCTCTCTCTCGTACCTTGTCCCCGGCTTTTCTATCACATAATCTTTGACACACACCCTCCAAAGAACATCGTTACCCACTCACACACTTCATTCAATTCAATTTAATTCCATGCAGCGTCACTTTCTCTAGCCATCCATGCCTTCCCCGCCATGCGAAGGCACTTGCTTCTGAGGCAAAAGCGAGAAAAATGGCTACTTGACTTGGTTCTTCTGTATCTGTTGTTTACCTCTTACTTCCTTTGAGCTGCCGAGACAAAAGTTTCGTCCCTTTCTTTGCTGTTTGCATTGGAATCGGTACCTGGGTCCGAGCTGTATTCCCTGGAAACAGAGTTCTTGAATTGGAACTTTGGAGCAGCGCGAGCGGGATTCCGGTTCTTTTTCGCTTTTTAGCAGAAGAGGATAGTGTCCAAGATTTTCGGACGGAGATTCCTTTCCTTCGAGCTCTTTTTGCATGCAGTTTGGAGCTGTGGATTCGATAAGTTCAATCTGTGTTTTCATAGTTATTACCGTCGCTCGGGGAGGGACCGATTGAAGGGAATTCCTAGAACCAGTCCAACAGTCAATTCATCTCTCCGGATGCAAAATGGCTCCCAAAGCAGGCAAAGCGAAACCACACAAGGCCAAAGGAGAGAAGAAGAAGAAGGAAGAGAAAGGTCCGTTTGCATTGTCATTTGCTGCACTTTCCCCCACTCTGCATTCCCTTTCTCCATTCTTTTCATCGTCTGGTATTTTATAACTTTTCCAGCTTCATTACCATAGTTTAGTGTCGAGTTTAATGTCGGATTCTCATGAGCTCAATCAAGATTCTCACCTCTCAATCTTATTCGGACTTGAATTGTTAAAAGAAAATGTTCCTGGCTTCCTACTCCGCTTTGTCTGCTTGCAAGTCTTCAGATACCCGCTCAGGCATACTTCAGATTCCCAACTGATTCTCTGTGGTAATGACTCTGCAGTTTTGCCCACGGTGGTGGAGATTACTGTGGAGACACCAGATGACTCGCAAGTGACGCTCAAGGTCTGAACTTTCTCACGTTGCTGTGTCCTTCCTAAATTAGCAAGCGTCGACACCCTATTCGTGTTGGTAACATGGAGACTGTCTTGGTTTTTATGGGAGGAAGTACCAATAATTTCTTGCTCCCTTCTCGATAGCGACACGATATCACTTGCCGCCACGCCTAACTTAGGTGACCTCACTTCATGAGCACGTACGAAAACACGACCACGATAAGCGCGATGATACATTGCTCAGTATAAAGTCGATTTTTCCAATTATTTGCTTAAGATGAAACTGTATTTTTATCGGTGAGCAGAATAACACATTTCTAGCATTGTCTTAACATGCCATCGCGGTGCAACCAAACTAATCACTGTCTCGAGAATCGCAAAAGCAAAGTCCGACGAGAACGTAGGCTTACTCCGAGTCCCTCGGAGATTTTAAACGGGACCCCATGTCGTCGCGCGACTGCACAGTGCACAGTGATTGGGTTCGTAGCAGCCTGTGCAAACGATGTTTTTCTTGACCCCTGGGGAAACAATCCCTGAAGTGGTGGTGGACGAACATGGTTTTCTGTATGTGGAAAGCTAAGCACAAGACCTGAAACTAACGTGCAGTTCTGGTTCCATTTGACGACAGGGCATATCTACGGACAGGATCTTGGATCTGCGCAAGCTTTTAGCGGTCCACATCGAGACGTGTCACTTGACCAATTTCTCCCTATCTCACGAGGTAATAACAGCCGAGCTCCTCTTCTCTGCACTTGTCTCTTTTGTCTGCTTCTGAGCAATTTTTTTAAAGTTCTGTGGTGGGTCCCATTTGGCATTCGCAATAGTGTCGCCATCGCCACCCCGCCACGTGCTGTGTTTTACTCCTTAGGTTTTAGGGTTAGCATTCCTGTACTCACCATTTCTTTTGTTGGCTGGAAGTTAAAAAAATAAAAATAAAAATAACTTTTTTTTGGGGGTAATTCTAGACTATATGAACCCCTATGAAATAAATGATTTGACTACTAATGACTATTCAATCATATCTCTCTCACATCAAAACAGGTTCGGGGGCCAAGGCTCAAGGACTCGGCGGACATTCTCTCTCTTAAGCCTTGTCATCTTACTATCGTTGAAGGTAACAGTAAATCGAGTGACTTTTATTTTTTTTACTTTTTGCGTGTTTTTGCAGCCACTCAGAAGTTTATTTTAATTTAGCAGATCTTTTTATAAGTATACACAATTATATACATTTTTCATAATTTTAAACGGAAAATTACGAGTAAAAGCGAAAAATGACTGAAAAGCATGCTCTAAATCATTTAAGCTGCTCATCTTTAGACATAACTTTTCGTCATAACATGATAAATCAAATTTTTTTTGAAAGAGAAATTGGAAAAAGTTAATTTGAATAATCGTATAAACCTTGCATTGAATATCAATCGAAATATAATTACAGTTCACATTATTTTTAATTTCCGTACATATCATAAACATTATATGAGGGGAAGATAGCCTCATGCTGATTAACTGTTGGATTCTCCCAATGTAAATTTTTTTTATAATAAATTGTAACAATCAATTTCAAACCAAAAAAAAAAAGATTAAAAAAAAGAAAAAAATTGGAGCTCCTATAAAATCTGGCGAATTTGAAATTTCCTCACTCGCTTTCCTTCGTTTCTTGGGTCTTCGCAGAGGACTACACCGAAGAGCTCGCGATCTCGCACATGCGCAGACTCCTCGACATCGTCGCCTGCACCATCTCCTTCGGCTCGTCTTCTTCTTCATCTTCGTCCCCAAAAACCCTACCTCGACCCGTCGCCAAAGACTCCTCCTCCAAGCCTAGCAATCCGAACGACGGCGCGTCACTTCAGGGTGCTGGGCCCGACGCCAATGAGAGGGACGCCGCCGATTGCGATCCGAATCTCAAACCGGGAGGTGAGAGGAAGACCGAGCCGATCCAGAAATGCGCCGGTCCTGCGGTCGACAAAGGGGACGCGGCGGCGGTCTCTCTCTGCCCGCCACCGCGGCTCGGGCAGTTCTACGATTTCTTCTCGTTCTCGCACCTCACGCCTCCTGTACAATGTGAGCTCCTTTTAGCGCTCTTTTCTCTGAATTTTTGGTGATGAGGTGGGGCTGGATGATGCTTTGGTGTGGGTTTGATTTGGGAAGTCAGAGCTGTGGTTTTGGGTTGCTTTGTGCCGACGTCTTTTGTAGTCATGCAGTGTACTGCTGAGTAAGGGAGAGGACAATGGTGGTCTCAGCATTGTTAATTTTGTCATCCAGTTCTTCTCTATGGTTTGATGAAATGAATGTTCTCATCAA
This sequence comes from Metrosideros polymorpha var. glaberrima, assembly GCA_001662345.2. Classification (NCBI taxonomy): domain Eukaryota; kingdom Viridiplantae; phylum Streptophyta; class Magnoliopsida; order Myrtales; family Myrtaceae; genus Metrosideros; species Metrosideros polymorpha. The sequence goes on along the minus strand of BCNH02000003.1, from coordinate 1,308,375 downwards.
AGTAGATGATGCTCCTTTTGATAATTTTCTTTGGCTTCTTCTGCAGACATCCGGAGATCAACGCGTCCGTTCCTCGATGATAGGACAGAAGATGATTTCTTCCAGATAGATGTGAGGGCCTCACTCCTTTCTAGTTATCTTGTTGTACTCCACTGCTTCTGTCGTCATATATGGATTATGCCGATAAACTTTTAAGGTTTTGGTCCCTTGGGAGTGAATTTCTGGCCGTGACTGTGTATGCAGGTGCGGATTTGCAGTGGGAAGCCAATGACGGTGGTAGCTTCAAAGAAAGGGTTTTATCCTGCTGGAAAACGCATTCTTATAAGTCATACTTTGGTTGGCCTGCTTCAACAGAATAGCAGGATTTTCGACGCAGTAAGTCTTAGAAACCATATGAACTGTCTTGCGCTTGCTTGCTCACTGTCAATTTTGTTTTCTGCCCTGGGTTTGGCCCTCTTTGATATCCTAATTATTTGGTTTTTCTTCTCATTTCTTATGGTGTTACTCAACATTTCAGATCATAGAAACTTGCAACTAGCCATCACCTATTTAGCATTTTCATTATACTATGCTTGCAGGCATACAAGGCTCTCATGAAAGCTTTCACAGAACACAATAAGGTACATACATCTGATTGTATTGAATTTTGCAATTCTGCTAATTATTGAAGTCGCAAGACAATAAACTCACCCGAGTTGCAATATTAGTTTGGAAATCTTCCGTACGGATTCCGAGCAAACACATGGGTTGTTCCTCCAGTTGTTGCTGATAATCCTTCAGTGTTCCCAGCGCTTCCTGTGGAAGATGAAAATTGGGGAGGAAATGGTGGTGGTCATGGACGAGATGGTAGACATGATTACAGACCGTGGGCAAAAGAGTTTGCCATTTTGGCGGCAATGCCCTGTAAAACATCAGAGGAGAGGCAAATCCGTGATCGCAAAGCATTTTTGCTTCACAGTCTATTTGTCGACATTTCTGTTTTTAAAGCCGTTGCTGCAATCAAGCACCTCATTGATGCAAATAATTGCTTCACATCTGATCCGATCGTTTCAATGTTGCATGAAGAAAGAGCTGGTGATTTAGCAATCAAGGTGACTAAAGATGTCCCTGATGCAAGTTTGAAACTGGACTGTAAAAATGATGGGAGTCAGGTCCTTGGCATGTCTCAAGACGAGCTCGCTCAGAGAAACTTACTTAAGGGCATAACTGCTGACGAGAGTGCTTCAGTACATGTGAGTAGTGGCATGTTTCATTTGACATGGGGCATGTGAGTTCAAAATGTAATTTATTTATGCAGTGGATCTTATATTAATTTGCAAGTTAATTTTTTTGGTAGGATACTTCTACTTTGGGTGTTGTGGTTGTTAGGCATTGTGGCTATACGGTAATTGTTAAAGTCTCAGCTGAGGTAGATTGGGAGGGAAATCCAATTCCTCAGGACATTGACGTTGAAGACCAACCTGAAGGAGGGGCAAATGCCTTAAATGTGAATAGGTCAGTACATAATTTTTTTTTCTGTATTGCTTAAACAGATAGTTTTCTCAATTATTGATTGTGGTGCTCATTTCAACTTTGACCATCAGCCTGCGGATGCTCCTGCACAAGTCATCCTCACCTCAGTCATCCAGCGCTGTTCTACGGACACAATGTTCAGATTCTGAAAATTTACGCTCTGCTAGGTCTCTGATAAGGAAGGTCTTAGCAGAAAGTTTGTTGAAGTTGCAGGAAGAGCCCACCAAATGCACCAGATCTATCAGATGGGAATTAGGGGCATGTTGGGTTCAACATTTGCAAAATCAGGCATCTGGAAAAAATGATGCTAAAAAAACCGAAGAAGCCAAGCTTGAGCCGGCAGTTAAAGGTCTTGGGAAGCAGGGTGGCCTGCTGAAGGAAATAAAGAAAAAGACTGATGTCAGGACCAGCAAGTCCGAACTTGGAAAGGAGGCTCCTATTAGCAGCAACAATGACACTGACAACAAATCAAACAGCATCAATCTGAAGGAACTAGGGAAAAACGAGGAAGAAAAAGACATTATGTGGAAAAGACTGCTTCCTGAGGCAGCATATTTGCGTCTTAAAGAATCAGAAACTGGTCTGCACCTTAAGGTTTGTTTAATTCAAGAACTGCTAAATTTAACACATCCAACTATTTTTCGGCTCTTTTGGCACATTTATTCCCTGAAGACTGGATAATCTGAAATGCTTTAAGTATCAAGCTGTGCCATCCTCTAATACATGTGCATGGTGAAAATGATATGCTTTATCTCCTTCACCTTATACACATGCATTCAATTTTTCCGTCGTTATTCTTGCAGTCGCCAGATGAGTTGATTGAAATGGCACACAAATATTATGCTGATACCGCCCTTCCAAAGCTGGTTGGTTGCTTTCTGGACTGGAATTCTTCAATACATATTTTTTTTTCATAATGGTTGATTGGTATCTCTTTATTTTCTTAGGTGGCAGATTTTGGTTCCCTTGAGCTTTCACCAGTTGATGGAAGGACATTGACTGATTTTATGCACACCAGAGGATTGCAAATGTGCTCCTTGGGCCAAGTGGTAACCAAATCAATAACATTCTTTTAATTTTTTGAAAATTCAAGTTTACATCTCATGCTCAATTAATAAATGTCTTCAGCAGCAGTCCTGTAGATTTTTTTTATGTGCAAGGGACTGACAGTTTGAAAGAGACACTAAAAAATTTCCTATCTTTTGATGTCATGTCATTCAATTAGCTGAAATCTCATCTGTTATGAAATATGATATATAATGGAGACGAAATTTTTCTGATCTAAATTACCCTAGTCAATCTGGGTTTTACCTTCTAGCCAAAAAAGAAGATGTAGGTTTTACTGACCAATTGTGCATGTTTTATGTAAACTAAAGCTGTTGGAGAACTTACATTGTGGAGCTTGACACTTCAATTCATTTCCCGCATCATGCTAGGTTGAACTTGCCGATAAGCTTCCTCATGTGCAGTCACTCTGTATACATGAGATGGTTGTTCGAGCATACAAGCATATCCTACATGCTGTTGTGGCAGCAGTTGAAAATGTTGCCGACGTGGCCACTTCAGTTGCTTCATGTCTAAATATACTGCTAGGCTCACCATCAAGTGAAGATGCTGACACACATACTATCAGTGATGATGAACTAAAATGGAAGTGGGTGGAAAGTTTTCTTTTTAAAAGGTTTGGCTGGCGATGGAAACAAGAGAGCTGCCATGATCTCAGGAAGTTTGCTATTCTACGTGGATTGTGCCACAAAGTACGATAACATGACCTCTTACTTAAGTTTTCTTTTAGATCTCGTGGTTGTGCACCTATGTAATTGAGGCAATCTTGCAACAGGTTGGACTAGAGCTTGTTCCAAGGGACTATGATGTGGAGTCACCTTCGCCATTTAGGATATCAGATATTATAAGCATGGTTCCTGTTTATAAGGTGACAAACAGTAGTTTTTTTCATTCAAGATTAATTGGTAACTATTTTTTAGGATCTTATTTGGATTTTGACTGGTTCCTGCAGCATGTTGCTTGTTCATCTGCGGATGGACGGACACTGCTAGAATCATCCAAGACTTCCTTGGACAAAGGAAAACTGGAGGATGCTGTTAACTATGGCACTAAGGTGAGTGACTGCTATTTTTCTGGCATCATATCATACACTTATCTGCAATGGAGCTGACGATTTTTTAATAAAAAATGAAGGCACTGTCGAAGCTGGTGTCTGTGTGTGGTCCTTACCATCGAATGACAGCAGGAGCATATAGTCTTCTGGCTGTGGTGCTCTACCATACTGGTGATTTTAATCAGGTGTGTGCATTATTAAGTACTCAACCAGATGAACTGCATAACAATTGCCTTCATTCTAGTGAGTTATTGTGGACATCTCGAGTTACTGCGCAGCATTCTTTGTTACACATTTTTCATCTATCTTAGAGTCGAGAATCAAACCGATTTCAAGTTTAGGTATGAAAGTATTGAACTTGGGTGGTTCTGAGAAAAAAAAAAAACAGAGCTAAATTTTGGTAAGGGCACTGATCTGTTTGACCTCCCACAGCTCAACTAAACATTGAAAAATGGAAAAAAAAAAAAAAAAGATTCTTTGACGAATAAAGTGGTAACTGATGAATAGAGACTTTTTGGCTAGGTAACAAACTGACAGATATTTCATTTATTTCTTTCTAAGACTTTGTACTTTAAGTGTTTGGATTTGAAAGAAGTAAATCCAATTGCTGTTCGGGTGAAAAAGGATTAGTTTTTTTGTCATAATTTGCTACTACAAAGATTTGATAATTGCTACCTTGCACTCTACATTTCTTTTCTTCACTTAGTGATGACTTCATTGAGATGAGACATACTGTCTATGGTGGAAGGTTTGATTCTTGTCTAATAGATTGCTTTAATCCCATGTTGTTCATATGAACTTATTAATCTTCTACCTTGAATAGGCAACCATCTATCAACAGAAAGCATTGGATATTAATGAGAGAGAGCTTGGTCTTGATCATCCCGATACCATGAAGAGTTACGGGGACCTCGCTGTGTTCTACTATCGGCTTCAACACACAGAGTTGGCTTTGAAGTATGCTTTTACTTTCTTTTCCCAGAATATCTAACCTACATCCTAAACAAGATAAGCTATAGTTAAGGGCTTTATCTCTTTTTCCTTTCCCATTCCTCTATGATTAAATATTTTTTCCTTAGGATAATGAACACCGGAGAGAACCTATTTAAAAGAAAACCATGTGACCATTGGCTGACTATGTTAAAGTTCATGTTATAACTTTTGAGTTGACCCTTCATTACTCTAGGTACGTGAATCGTGCTTTGTATCTGTTGCACTTAACCTGCGGTCCATCTCATCCAAATACTGCTGCCACCTACATCAATGTAGCAATGATGGAAGAAGGTCTTGGAAATGTTCACGTTGCCCTTAGATACCTCCATGAGGCTCTAAAGTGCAACCAAAGACTTCTTGGAGCTGATCATATACAGGTCTCTCTCTCTCTCTCCCCCTCTCTCAAACACCCTCCCCCCCCCCC
>BCNH02000003.1:1257401-1295600 GCA_001662345.2 Metrosideros polymorpha var. glaberrima | reverse complement strand
ACTTACTTTTTAAGAAAAGGAAATTAAGAAAAATAATAAAAAAATGGTCAAAAATTAATAAAAAATTTCACGTATGACTACTTGCCAGAACTAACACTTAAGTGGTCATTTTTACTCCGATGTGGCACTCAAGTGAGTAAAAAAAAAGTTATGGTACTCAAGTAATTTCCGTGTAAAACTTATGGCACTTTTGGTGTCCTTCTCCTCTTTTCACTTGATAATGCTCTGGTCGTTTTACATTTGAAGAAAAATCTTTTATTTGTTTCACAATTGACGAGAGATTATCCTTGCTATTTTAAATATCATATCTTTGGTTTTTCTATCAAGGACACCAAGACACACCGGATGTTGCTGATAGGAACTCATCATTAAGAACTATATACCACTAAGGACCCACATTCTGCGGCTTTCTTCTCTCAAAGAAACTAGGTTGTGGATGAACTAATGTGGTATCGCTGATTAGGCCATCCAAACAGTTGTGTTTTACAGTTTTTATGGTGTGATAATTTGATTTTATTAAATAAACCCATGGCACTTTGTGTACAAGTTGTTAAATTAACAAAACTTTAAAATTGTCATTTTCTTTATTTGATTTTCGATGTGCCCGTTCATTGGAGAAAGTACATTCTGATATTTGGAGAGCGAGCCCAGTTCCTTATGTGCAAAAGTTTTGATATTATGTTGCATTTATTTGTTATTTCTCCATTATCGATGGTTGTATTCATTGAAGCGAAATGCAGATCTCTTTGAGATTTTCCTTTCTTTTTCAGAAATTGGTTGAAAATGAGCTTGATAGAAACATTAAAAATTTTCAATCTAATGGAGGAGGTAAATTCAAAAGCCATAATCTTCATGCGGCATACAATAACAATTCTTTTGTCCAGGTACACCAGAGCAAAACGGTGTGTTGCTGAAAGGAAACATTGACACAGTGTTGTACTCGGGCTTAGTAGAAGCATTATTTGAGGCCTCTATTCCACTCAACTATTGTGTGGAAGCCTTTACAACAATAAATTATTTGATAAATCAGCTTCCTTCCACTGCTCTAAGCAATTGTAACTCATACTCGGTCTTATTTAAGGACCCTGATTATTTATTGCTTTGAATATTTAAATCTTATTGTTATCCATACTTGTGCAACTATACGATTAACAAATTTGACAAGCACTCTTTGTCGTGTGTGTATCTAAAATATAATGAAAAGCACCAAATAATATTGATGTTTTCATCAATCTGTGGTCGTGTTTATATATCTCCATATGTTGTTTTTTTTATAGGCATTATATTTATTTTGCCTCCTCTTCTCACGTTACCTCTTAATGACCAAGTCCAGATGAGGGCAGGGAATGGTCACCAAAGCAAGAAGGCTTAGACAAGGAATGGCTTCTAGCGGGCTTTCAAGATGGTGAATGGGGCAATAATGAATCGAATTATGCACCTAACAGGGGGAGAGCAATTCTAGAATATATACGTAAAAATTGGAATTAACTCATAGAGACGTTTTTTGACGTAACAGTAACACTTGATTTTGGAACTCCAAAGTTAATCATACTTAGGTGGGAGTACCCCAAAGATGGTGGACCTCTTGGGAAGGTGCCCACATGTATGCCAAAGGAAAAATCCTTGAGGCTCAGCATGAGACAAGCCAAAGCGGATAATATCTCGAGTGCGTTAAATCTAAGGCGTCACATTACGGTATTAGAGCGAGACCTCTTTAGTAGGTATGTGGTTCGGGGGCGAACCATGCGGAAGCTGATGGGCCTGTAACCTATGTTACACGGACATGTGCATATTGTGCACGTGTTCGTGTCAAACGCGTGTGTCTGAGTGTTGACCACGTGGGACACATTCAGACACGCATGTCCCAGCGTTTTTTTTTTTTCGACAAAAACAATGTGAGTTTTTGAGATTCTACTCTAGATTGGAGTAAGATGAGCTGAGGAGCAACAAGAGTGATATGTCACGCATTGAGCTCCACTTGCTTATTTGCAATAGAGATAATGTTTTGCTTTTTTGTGGATAGATTCTACTTTAGTTTGATCGTTTAGTTCTTTTAATGAGTCCTTCTACTATAATTAACACCTTACACATTTCATTACATTACTCAATTATAAAAGAAAGAGAGTATACATAAGCAATAGTTATTCACGGGCCCAAACTCAAATTACTAATAGAAATATATGCTTAAATCATAAAAGCCCTCTGGCGATGGAGAGTATGGACCACATCCCAACAAGTCCCATCTCATCTATATCCGATTGATTATATACTCAGGCAAACCTTTTCTCTTACTTTTGGTGAGGCGTCCTTTTGTATGCTTTTTCTTTGTTGGATTACTATGGTGCCTGACATGATTTTTAACAGTAAGCATTTAACATCAATTTTATGGCTTATAAGTCTATTACAATACTTTTTTTTTAAATAATTTATCATGCATATATAAAAATATATATTTAAAATACGCATCGAAATTCTCTATTTTTGAGAAATTATATGTCGGTGTGTCGTGTCGTGTCGCGTGTCGGTGTAACATAGCCTGTAACAACTCGGTCCGACGAGAGCGGAGAGTGGTCGCCAGGGCCAAAGGGCCTAGATAAGGAGCAGTTCCTGGCAGGTTTCTAGGATGGGTGACCTCCTGGGAAGGTGCCCACCTTTATGCCAAAAGACAAATCGTGAGGCTCGATATGGAACGGGCCAAAATAGACAATATTTTAAGTAAGTTAAATCTAGGGTGTCACACATTCCCATTCTTGTTGGATTCGAGGTGTGATAGTCTGTCATCAGCAAGCATTCCAAAACTAGTTTTCCAAAGGAATCAACTTATCAAGCAAATAAGCCACTTGAGTTAGTTCATTCTAATGTATGTGGCCTACTCACTCTTCAGTCATATGATAATCATTATATTTTGTTATTTTTATTTATAATTTCACTCGAAAAACTTGGGTGTATTTGTTGAAAGAAAAGTCAGAAGAACTTAGTTGAAAATGAGAGTGACTATTTTATCAAAGCTACGAGGACAGACAGTAAAGGAGAATTCACTTTAGCTCCATTCAACAAATTCTATGAGAAACATGGTACTCGGCGTTTTTTTATGACTCCATATTCTCCATAACAAAATGACGTGATTGAACGAAAAAACAGAACCATTCTTGACATAGTTCGAAGCATGTTGAAAAGAAAAATTTTGCCCAATGAACTTTAGGATGAAGCTGTTATCTGTGCAATATATCAACAAAATAGGTGTCCTACAACTAGAGGAATAATTATAAAAAAAGTCAAACTTATTCCAATTGTGTTAATTCAATCATAAACTTTTTTTAGCCAATTGAGTCATAAACCATTTGCAATTATGCCAATTCAGTCCACTTGGCCAGCTGACGCTAACGTGGACAATATTTTATAATATTTTTCAAAATTTTATTTTCATTTTTTCTTTTCTTTTTCATTTTTTTTTCTTCCCTTCTTCTTCAACCTCTAGCTAGTTGTTGGCCAAAGGATGAGGGTCGGCAAAGTCTACCTCGCCAGCCTCAGGTGATACTTGCCCCCGTCGGCCACTAGCAATGATTGAGCCTCACCAACGGCGATGAGGGTAGGTCTCGCCCTCACCCTCACCCTCACCTAACGATGGCAAGGTCAAGCCTTGCCCTTTGCTAGGGGCGGGTGAGGCTTGCCTTCACCAGTGGTTGGTGGGGGCAAGCTTTGCCCGAGGCTGGTGAGGTCAACCTCGCTAGCTCTCTCCTTTGGCAGCCATCGAGGTTTGGCAACCGGCTGGAAGTAGAAAGAGGTAGGAAAGAAAAAAAAAAAAGAGAGAGAGAAAACATTTAAAAATTTTATTAAAAATTGTCCACATTAACATCGGCTGTGCCACGTTAGTACCGGCTGGTCATATGGACTGAATTGGCACAATTACAAAAGGTTTAAGACTCGATTGGCAAAAAAAAGTTTATAACCAAATTGACACGATTGCAATAAATTTAAAACTTTTTTTTGGTAATTTTCCCTTCAACTAGGCTTGAAGGCGTACCTCCACCAGAAGCATGGGGTGAGAGAACACTAAGTGTTTCACATTTGAGATTTTTTCGAAAGCATTGCCTAATGCACATGTCCTAGATCACAAAAGATCGAAGTTGGAAGACGAGCAAAAAGCTCATTTTTATAAGGTGTGACTCTTCATCCAAAGCCTATAAATTATTTGTTCCTAACATTTTGAAAGTGTAAAAAAGTATAAATGTCAAGTTCGATGAAGAAGGCATGTGGAAAAATAATCCCAAAGCATTATCACCTTCAAATTATCCCCATAATTCTTTGGGAATCCAGTTTATGCAGATCATGCGCATTATTAGGTCTTGTTGGATCAAATTAAAGCGACTAACATGATCTATGCATTGCCTAGGCATGGAACTTTTTTCCCTCCATGTTCATGAAAGTCTTGTCTAGTTGGTGTTTGTTCGAAGCATTTTACTAGAGAAAATATAGGGGTGCACATGTAGTATCTGTGAACATTAGGAGAGTGTCTAAGCCACGTGAGACACGGGTCGCTAGGGGCACGCATGATTACCATTATGTTTCTCTATTTCTGTTTCATAAACAGGTTTGGAATAGAAATTCGTTTAGTAATGCAATTTTATTTTTCTATTTCTAGAACAAATTTTTAGTTCGGAAATAGATTTGGAATAAAAATAAGCAGTTCGACGCCTCCACCACCCAGTCTCCTTTGCTACCGTCATTGCTACTAGTCACCACCTCCTCCTACACCTCCACCGTCGACGCCTCCTCTGCCATCGCCACTACTGCCATGGCCCAAGTCACCACCTCTTCCGACACCATCACCACCCATGCCTTCTTTGCAGCTGTTGTTGCCCAAGTCACCACCTCCTTCAACACCTTTGCCACCCATGCCGCCTCCGCTACTGCCACCTTCACCCCCGCCACCGAAGTCACCACTTTCTCCAACGCCTCCCTCACCGACGCCTCCTCTACCACCGCCACCACCATCGCCCAAGTCACTGCCTCCTCCAACACCTCCACCACCCACGTCTCCTCTGCCATTGCCTAAGTCACCACCTCCTCTAACACCATCACCACCACCACCACCCACTCCCCCTTCGCCACCACCACCGCCACCGCCCAAGTCACCACCTCCTCTGATACCTTCCCCACCCACGCCTCCTTCACCATCACCACCACCACCACCCAAGTCACCACATTCTCTGACACCTCCCTCGCCACTGCCACCAGTTAATAGTCATGTCGTAGTGACCGGGCCCGAGCGACTGCCACCACCCCGATTAACAAGCCTCTTGTTAAATTTTCTCAATTTACATGCTTTATTACACGTTGGGATAGAAATTTTATGCTGTTATCAAACGAATTTCTGTTCCGAGAACATAATTTTTGTGTCGTTATCGAACACGTTTCTCTGTTGAGAAACTCATCCAGGAATAGGAACAAAAAAATCAATTTTTGGCCAGAAATTGATTTCAGAAACAGAAGGGTTATTATTTGCGTCTCATAGTGCTGTTAAATGCACACAATACTTGGACAAACCAATCTTCCTTCCGAACCTTTCAACCCCTAAAAGATTAAGTTGCTATTTGTTGGGTTATACCATTGATCTGCAATTTATGAGCAGCACTTCCTTCACCTTTTTCAATTTTTGGAGTAGTTCAGTTGTGCACTACAGTTCAACATGAAAGAAAAAGTTCAGAGGATTGTTATGCAGAGACACAAGCAAACAAATTCACATTGTATAGATGCAATAGGCGATATTTGGAGCTAGTGCGGGTGTAGGAAATGAAATATGATTAGAACGGAACTTGACTTAAAGATCTAGGCGAAGACAAGAGAGAAGAGACAATATAAGCAGTTTAGAGACGGCCCCAATTGAAACTCTCTCGCGGCCGGCTACACGTAATTTGCCAGCTCACACTCTTCCAACCTGTTGCTCAGTGTCATTCCTTTATAACCCTCTTCATTGTAAGACTCAAGCATAGTCTCTCACTCTCTCTCCATTTCTTGTACCGCCATCTTCATCTTCTTCATTATTCTTTATTCAAGTAAATTGACAATTTGGTTGCATTTCATTGGTGCAACTTCCATGGCGAAGCTATCACAGCAAAACCAGAGAAACAATGTGAATAACAACAAGAGAAATGAGAATGTTACAAGCAATAACGGGGGTGTCACAAAAGTGAAAAGAACAAGGAGGAGTGTTCCTAGAGACTCTCCTCCGCAACGTAGCTCGATCTATCGTGGAGTCACTAGGTGTGTGAAACACCTCTACTTATTTCCTTTCTTGCAATATTTCTCTCTCAATCCTTTTTTTTTTCCTCCTAGGCATTTATCTTTAAATTGTTTGCATTTTATAATGCTTGTTGTGTGAATGTTATGATGCTTGTTTTAGGCATCGGTGGACCGGAAGATATGAAGCGCATCTGTGGGACAAGAATTGCTGGAATGAATCGCAGAACAAGAAAGGACGCCAAGGAAGATCATTTTTATTCATCAAAGCCATCTTATTTCTTTCCTGTTCTTAAGCTTTGCGAAGCTCGTAGTTTTTCATGCTACTACTGATGTGTTCTCTCTTTTCTCATGGCTTGTTCATTTGTTTTTGCGGAATCTGGTTGCAAATGCAGTTTATCTTGGTACGTTTTGTGATCTCCTTTTCTACTCTCTTCCACACACATTTGCCTCAATAAAACAGAATTACTAGTATGGAAAGAAATACTGATATCTACGTACCCAAGAAAGGTTGCAACGATTTTCTACATTTGCTTCACATGTCAAATGGTGTTAATCTCATTCAGTATATATGCTTCATGTGATCTTTGCAGGCGCCTATGATGATGAAGAAGCAGCTGCCCATGCTTATGACCTAGCTGCGCTGAAATACTGGGGTGAAGGAACAATCCTCAATTTCCCGGTATTTTTTTTTTTTTGTCATTTGTCACTCTACATATTTGTACGATCACACTTTGTGAGAAAAGATTGCGGAAACTTAAGTAAGATTACAATGCAGGTATCCACATATGAGAAGGAACTGAAAGAAATGGAGGGACAGTCTCGCGCAGAGTACATTGGTACATTGAGAAGGTACAAGGTCACATTTGCATGCATTGAGGTTTAAACATTTTACCAGTTATGAATGAAGTATGGATCTACAAGTTTGAGCCCTTCTTTGAAGTATGACATTCATTAAATTATGGGTTTAAAATTGCAGGAAAAGCAATGGTTTCTCTCGTGGAGTTTCAAAATACAGAGGCGTTGCGAGGTACTTAAGCATCTGATCTACTCAAACAAAGATCAGGAAAACGCCCTTTCTTTACATTGATAGTCATCAGAGATCTTAACACATTTTTTCTAAATTGTTTGCTTGTGGTAATTTGTGAGTCCTCATCTATTATATGTTGAATTAACTTTTAACGTATGAATGAGCAGACATCATCACAATGGAAGATGGGAAGCTCGGATTGGAAGAGTTTTCGGAAATAAATACCTCTACCTCGGAACATATGGTACTCTGCCATATCCTCTTGCTCCTGTAGTATATAATATTACTATATGCATCTACTTCATCTTATCGTACTGGTTAAGGATTAAAGGACAAAAAGGAAACAAGTTTTGGATTATTAGCAGCTTGTTTCTTTCTTTCAGTTAATTAGACCAACCAGTAAGTGCCAATCGAAAGAGGCCAGATGTCCATGTGTTTCGTTTCCCATCCCTTTCTTACATACAATTTGACTCTGTCCAAGCTTCTTAATTTAACTGTTGGGACATCGCAGCATCAAAGTGTTGCTTGTTTTTCCCAGTAGAAAATCTTAAAGCAGTCAGTCCATATCTTATCCGCAGACGATGGAGAAGACAAGAGACTTTTGTTTTCTAAAGAGATTTATACGTGATAACCAGTCAAAGAGTAGTCTTTCCACTATAATATAAGCACAAACAGACACAGGTAGATATCCTTCCCAACAGTTGGCCAAAGGGAGGAATTTTCTTATAGGACAAATCCATGAAATTCTGTTGTTAGTTTGGTTACTGTCAACTGAATGTGTCTAAAAAGCCAGTGATTGCATATAGGGCTCAGAAGAAGGTAAATCCCATCAAAGACTATGAGAGTCACATAGGTTTCATGGATTAAACGAAGAAAAATCACTTATGTATGGTTGTGATGACAATTTCTTTGCCCAAGAACAATAAAAAAGAAAAGAAGAAACTAATTGGCCGTACAAATGCTAAAAAGATAAGGTAGCAACAAACGAGTATATAGATAAAAAAATTTATGTAAGCTTTACATTCAAACGGAAAAAATTGTTATAAACTTACCTTAACCAATGACAACTCTGTTCTGTATGAATGCATAATGTGGTGGTCAATGGTCATCATACATTCATCAATTTCACTATGGCATGATTGTGATGTTTTCTTTTTCATTCAACTTCGCAGCTACCCAAGAAGAAGCTGCCATTGCATATGACATGGCGGCTATAGAGTACCGTGGACTCAACGCCGTCACCAATTTCGACCTGAGCCGTTACATCAAATGGCTTAAACCTGGTACTAATAATGATAACAACAGCAACCAAAGTCAAACAGGCATGAACCCTGACCTTAACCCTAGCCCTAATTTGGGCCTTGCTAACTCCAGCTTACCTGCAAACTCTCATCAACTTGGGATAAGCTACTTCCAAAACCAACAGACAAATGTGCCCATGGAAAGTTTAGAAACATTGCCAACTCAGCCGCACCGAGCAAATGCCACGTCAGCCCTAGGGCTTCTGCTTCAGTCATCCAAATTCAAGGAGATGATGGAGATGACATCTGCTGTCGATTGTTCATCGGCACCATGGGAGTCCGAGTTGCCTCAGTGCAGCAGCTTCCCTGATGAAGTAAAGACGCACTTCGAGTGTCATGATTTAAGCTGTGGCATAGAGGGCAATGATATGATTTTTGCCGATCTCAATTCGGTCTCTCACCCGATGTTCGAGCTAGAACTTGAGGCGTGACGGCTAAGGCTAAGATCCGACTCAAATGCATGGAAATGCGGTCTTACCAAGCATTTAGGGCAAATAGTATCAGTAGTCTCTTCAGGTAATTTGTGAATATGGAAGCAAGCCATGACACAGAAAAGAAGAGTCTTCGTCTATATTTGATTCATTTGTTACAGTTATTTAATTTCTTTTCTAGAAAAAAGAATAAATCACAGTAAATGAATAAGAAGCCAAGATAGAGGTAATACCAATTTATGTTCTTCACCTTGAAACCTGGTTGACTTGGCTCGAAAATTGTACTTCAAGAAAACATATGTAAATTAGGGATTAGGGGTACCTGATGATCTGTCAAAAGAAGGTCGGACCATTTTCTTCTCTAATTGTCTGTATTAGTTTTTGCCTGATTTTTCAATAAAATAAAGTGCACTTCCTTTTGAGATTGCAAAGCCATGACCCTCTTTGTTCTCTTGGATGATTCTAATATTTCTCTGAACACGATAATACATAATGTTGAATGATTAATATTTGTAACCTTCTTTGTAATTAAACTCACAACTTGTATTTAAGAACGAACAAAAAAGTTGTACTTATGAGTATAAATACATTTAGAAGATGATAAATAACATTTATGTCAATTCAGTCTATTTGGCCGACCAACACTGACATGGTGTCATCGGCGCTGACGTGAACAATTTTTAATAATATTTTATTATTTTTAAAATTTTCTTTTCTTTTTATTTTCCTTCCTTCTTTGTTTCTGCTTGTGGCCGGTGAGGGTCACTGGAGCTCGCCTGCTATTGGGCAAGGGCAACCTCGCCAACCGTAGGCGAAGGTGGAGGCTACACTCATTGGTGGCCGGCGAGCTTCAGCAACCCTCGCCGACCACCAGTAAAAACAAATAAGGAAGGAAAAAAAATTAATTAAAAAATCTTTAAAAATAAAATATTATTAAAAATTGTCCACATCAGCGCCAGCGGCCAAATGAATTGACTTGGCACAAATACAAAAGGTTTAGTCAATTGGCCAAAAAAAAGTTTTAAGACCGAATTAGCACAATTGCAATAGATTTAGGGACTCTTTTGGTAAATATCCCATATATCGAACAATTAGCTTGTTGAAGCACTCAATAGAGTATTACCACATCAATCAGTAAAAGAGTTTAAAATTGATTTCTGAGTATATCTAACATTGTGATTTTGCAAATGGTGACCCAGTTTAGAACATAATGACTTTCTTCATCAACTGCAAAACATATATTGAATTGGAATGGCATGATCAATGAACTTATTATGAATATCCCCAGGCATTGCTTGAATGTTAGAACGCTTAGACCGGATACGATATATCTTCTAGTCATGCGCTAGTGCGGATTAGTCAAGTCGAAAATATGGATACCCCAAGTATTATTAAAAACATTATTTCCAAATATCCAGCAATCGTCCTATCCTTTGAGATGGTATTAGAGCCACTTTTGTCTATTGTTTATATAGCAATTGAGCATCATATATGGGATTTCTTCTCATTGATCATGTTTCATGAAACATAATAATCTAAGATTTTGGAATAATCGGCTTCATGATCTCCTAAACATTGCATAAGAGAAGGCTAGAAATATATAATGGTCTTATAAGACGTCACTCCTTTTATGTTCTCATCATTCTATCAACTTGCGCCGAAGGGAGCGACGGGAACTATATATAATGTCGCTTATACCTCCTGATTTATTTTTTAAATAACTAATTGCGCTCTCGCAAACGCTAATAAAATGCTTGAAAAAGATAGGATGAGGTTTTGCTTCGCTTATAAAGTGGGCACTCCCTGATCAACACAGCGAACGTAAGAAAAGGATACATATTCTGTAGAGCGTATGGATCACTTTCGAAACAATTGCTGGAAAATATAACATGAATGCTAACCTATCTTTCCTGCAGACTCCCAGGAAGAAGGAATAATAAATTAATTGAGGAGCAAGCAAAAGTTGCCTAACCGCAACAGAAACCAAAATAAAGCAATCTAACTTTCAAAAGCCAAAACAAGAAAAAGCTGCAAGCAAATAATGTATTCTTACCATGTCACAAGTGTTCCATAGTTCTTATAACTCCTCTGTCGGTTCTCTACAGATTCCTACTCTTATATGTGTGTGTGTGACTACTGCGATCACTCTCTTTCGTGACACTTTTCTAGTCCTCGCGATACACATTGATGTGTTACCTTTATGAGGCATACATATACGAGGGTGGGTCGCAACAGTTGGAACATGAGAAACACTGTGGCATGTGAACTTCTGAGGGACAACAGACAACCAAAAGCTCCTGTTGAAAAAAATTTCCACAAATGATGTCTTAGTTTTGCAAACCAAAAGCCGAACTGAGGATTCATTGATGTTCTGTGTTTCGATCTCATTGGAGTCGCGTGAGAGCGAGTAGATTTCAGCTCAGGTTCATGCAATTGTTTTCGACCTTCTTCATTGATCGTCTTCAACCTAGTAGTTGTGTTAATTTACGATGCGTTATCATTATCTTTATACAATTACTTAAAGTCGAATTGTCTAATAAGTGGCTATTAGTATGAAATTAATGCAATTACGAGATTAGTCATTCGTGACTATAATTTAGTATAGTTTATGAATCATGTTATTAAAATCTGTTATTAATTAATAATTAATATGGCTCAAGAAAGATCATACAAAATAGTCACACCTTAGAAGCTACGAAATTCCATAGTGAAAGTTACTAACACATTTGGAAGATTTTTATCACCTATGGAAAATTATCGATCGCCCACATTTCGTCATGTGTTCGGGTCATGGAACCTGTAGAATTTCAACTAAAATAATTATGCCTATTCTTCTGTCATTACAGGGGTAAAGGATACTACAAGTGCCAAATTTGTGTAAATGGCTCACTTTAGTGGCAAAACTTTATTTCGAATCACTTAAATGCCAACTTTTTTGAAAAACGATCACTTAAGTGCCAAAAAAATTTTTCGTATTACTTAGTACCAAAATATTTTTCTTTTCGGATAACTTAAGTGCCAAAATCGGAGAAAAACGATCACTTAAGTGCCAAAAATTTCCTAGATTTTGAAAATTAAATGATCCGAAAAAAAAAAAAGGTTTTGGCACTTAAGTGATTGTTTTTTAAAAAAAAAATTGGCACTTAAGTTATTTGAAAAAAAATTTTAGCACTAAAGTAAGCACCGTACACAAGTTTAGGCACTTCAGATGTACTTTTGCCGTCATTACAGTGTTAAATTAGACAAAGTAATAATTGCTCATTAGCTATGCCGTTATTTAGATCAAGTAGCACAACAGTTATCACTGCTTTAATCTAAATTACAACTATATAAGTTCTGCATTACGGTCTTAACTATCACTGCAACCAAATGTACGTACTATGAGAGTTCAAATTAGCAACAAAGATTGAATTAGCACAGACAGTTGCAGAAATGAAATCAAATTAATGCTTAGAAACAACTAAAACAGAAGAATGGTATTTCAATTAAAGATAATTCTAGTATATCGATACTCAGGAATCGAATGAAGTTACCGTAGATGGACATGAGATGAATGTAGTTTAATGACAGTCTTTTAACTTCTCCTCCTTGTGTGACGCAAGTTGAACTACTAGCATATGGAGTTGCAGAATCATATGAACTTAACTTTTCAATTTCATGATAAGTCTGCATGAAAATGGTCTCACGCCCCAAAACTGCTCAGAGCGCACAACAGGCGATGCTCAATCACATCCCTAGAGGCCTTGAGTGCCATTGCTAGCCGGCTTTTGTTCCATCGTTGTCTGTCGGCTGTAGGTTTCTCGTTAAACTATTAAGAGCCCATCCCAGCTGACAACACGCGACGGGCAGCTGCCTGTCATCGAAAGTGTTTTGATAGGAATTGCTATTCTGTCCCCAGGGCCCTTATGTAAGGCCCTCAAGTGGGAGGGTTGAAGCTTTAATGTACTTTCTATGGAAACCGGCTCGAATTAAGTAGACGGTGATTGTCAAGAAAAGTGTATTTGTGTTGTTATTTTGTGGAAGCTTATATCAGAAATTTTACCAGATTTTTCGAAACAGGTTCAGGAAATTGTCTTGAGAAGATAAAAAAAATCTGTGATAATGGCATACAACTTGATTCCGTAATGGGTACTCAATTCAAGAGAGGACCTAATGAACTTATGGGACGCGTGGGGAATCCAAGCGCTTGTGATTGGGAGCCTCTTCTTCCGAGTCATCCTCGCTCTCTTTGGGAGTCGCCGAAAACACGTGACCGGGCTGATCGGACTCGGCATGCGCTCCATCCTCTGGGGCACCTTCCTGGTGGCCACCGAAGTTGTGCCTTACTCTCTAGGAAAGCTCACTGGACTGAGGATCGACGATCCTAAAAATCCGGGCACCCTCTACCCGGCTGTCGAACTCAAGGCGTTACTGGCGCCGTTGCTTCTGCTACAACTTGGTTATCTGGATAATATTACTGCTTATTCAATGGAAGACAATCAACTGGGTCTGAGACAGGTCTTGAACATGAGCATTATTGTGATGGTTGTTGGCATTCTCATCAGATGTTGGAACTGCACCAGTTTCACAATATTTTACTTCCCGATGTTTTTTGCCTGTATCATCAAGTGTGCAGAAGGCGTATGGGCTCTCAAGTTCTCGCTCGGCTTGAACACCAGCATCACTGGAAAAGAAATTGCCGGGGAGGGAATGGTTCCTCAGTTCCTCGATGATTTGCCGAATATTGACGGTCTTGAATTGGTTGTCAAGGCTTATTACCGTTTTCATTGCTTAAAGCCTCACCTAGAGGACTGGATCTATCATCCCAGGTTGATTTCTCATTGCCAACTCTCAATAGATGATTGTTCGCACCAAGATGCCTTCAGGATCACCGAAATCGAGCTAGGATTCATGTATGACGTGCTTTACACCAAGGCGCCCGTAATGAATACGAAGCTGGGCTTGTTCATCCAGTTTGTCAACTTCTTTTGGTTGGTCATAACCCTATGCGCGTTCAATGCTTTGGTGTTGGAAATTGTGATCCATTTTCTAGAATCTTCAAGATGAACTTTGGCTAGAGAAGTCAAGAAAGTTTCTACAAAAAATCTGATGCATTGGTAGCAAAGAAATTTCTAGAGAAGAAAATGTCTAGAGTCCTCTAACATTTGTGTAGAAAAATCCTAGATAATTTTAGAAAGTTGTACATGGAAAGCATAAGCCTATAAATAGGCTTAATGCTCATTTCAGTATGTGTGGGGAGTTGAGAATTCACTCCATAGCCTAGTACTCCTCCACCAATACCTCCTCCAATTATTGTAAAACCATTTCTATAAACTAGAGAAACTATCTTTCCTTATCTCATTGCCTATATCCCCTGAAACTATGTAATTTGTTCCCTTGTCCAATCCTCTATACCAACTATATCCTGCACATACACACTTGTACATTACTAACCACAAACTATCATCCATATTAACACCATGCTTCCGCACATAAAATCAAAATTTTCAACATGGTATCAGAGCTAGGCACGATCGGATGGTTATGGGCATTTGTCCTCACCATCCTCAACTAAAATCAAGGCTAGAGTCCGAGCAAAAGCCAACAGAGCCAGAGCCGAAGCCAGAGCCAAAGTTGGAGCAAGAACTAGGGCCTACAAGAGCCAGAGCCAAAGCTAAAACAAAGGCCAATGTTGCCTTAAAAAAATGCCAACTACAAGCGTGCCTAAAAAACAACTACAACTAATAGCATTTTGATGGCCCGAGACATATGGGACATCACTAAAAAAAGATATGCTAAATCGAAGGCAAGTGCAAGTGATTCTGCAAGAGGATGCAAGGATCATGGAACGAAGATGGCACAAAAGGCATGGGACATCATAAGAAAAATTTCAAGGTATGTTCGAGACATCTTCCGAATACCGCGAAAATGGATCAAGGGGGAGTGTTGGAAATTGTGATCTATTTTCTAGAATCTTCAAGATGGACTTTGGCTAGAGAAGTTAAGAAAGTTCCTACAAAAAATCTTATGTATTGGTAGCAAGGAAATTTCTAGAAAAGGAAATGTCTAGAGTCCTCTAACATTTGTGTAGAAAAATTTTAGATAATTCTAAAAAGTTGTACATGAAAAGCATAAGCCTATAAATAGGCTTAATGCTCATTTAAGTATGTGTGGGGAGTTGAAGATTCACTCCATAGCCTTGTACTCCTCCACCAATACCTCCTCCAACTATTGTAAAACCATTTCTATAAATTAGAGAAACTATCTTTCCTTATCTCATTGCTTATATCCCTTGAAACTATGTAACTTGTTCCCTTGTCCAATCCTCTATACCAACTATATCCTATACATACACACTTGCACATTACTAACCACAAACTATCATCCATATTAATACCATGCTTCCACACATAAAATCAAATTTTTCAACATTTGGCAAAGTCGATCCCGCCTCTAGACATGATCACGTACAATGCCAGGATGGGCTTCAGCGCTTTCGTGTACGCTTACCAGTACACAAAATTCACTTTGTATGTGCTGATGCTGGCTCTCCTTTTGGAGGCTTACCAGATCCTGCTGATACCTTATTCTGAATGGGCAATTGTGAAGATGTCGAAGCGATACAATTGGCCGCTAGTTCCCATGTTCTTGAGAATTTTTGCACCCAGGTCCGTGCGCAAGTGGAGGCAGTGGTCGGATTCACTGTACCAGTTCAATCTGCTTCACTATTGCCTGCGACACGACTTGACGAGGTACATCAAGTTCCTAAACTTTTGGGGTATTTACGAGTACATCAACTGGAACTGGAGTCTCAATAGGATGGGACCTGTGAGCCTCCCAGAGAACTTGAAGGAGAGAGTGTGGGAGGAGTTGAAGGTTTTTGAAGAGGCTCGACACGCAAACCCATTTAATAAAAGAGGGGAGTGGAGTTTCGGGAGATACAATGTCGGCGCCAGTGATGAGATCCGACAGAGCATAGAGACGGCCTTCGATAAGAGCATTCTCGTATGGCACATCGCGACCGATATATGCTACCATCATCATTCAGACGAGAACAAATCTTCCAAGAGACGATGCCATTCGAACGATGATGATTCTCCCGATTGCCGCTCCAGAAGCAAGCTGATATCGGACTACTTGATGTACTTGCTCGTCATCCATCGGAAGATGCTGTCAACCACCACGGCCAGCATCGTGTTTAGGCATGCCTACGATCAGGTCAAGGAGATCCGAAGATCTTCAGATGCTATAACCACGGAACCTCAATTAGCTCAGAGCATTTTTGAAGATCGGCAAAGACCCAGGTCATCTGGCTCGAGGCGGGACCCCGACGCGTTGGTGACGTCAGGATGGCACTTGATATCGGAAGCACAGAGGCTCGCGAGGAATTTGCTGGATAGGCAGGATAGGTGGGCGCTCATGAACAGCGTGTGGATAGAGATGCTTTGTTACGCCGCGAACTGTCGGTTGTTGTACCACACCGAGCAGCTCCAGCGAGGCGGAGAGTTGATCACCCTTGTCTGGTTGCTTTTAGCTCACAAGACAGACACATTGAACTTTTGAACCCGTCACTGGGGACTAAATTCACTGAAAACTCGGTGAGACATCCGGAACCGCAAATTGCTTACTGTCGGATTCGTCAAACTGAAGGTCGTCGTCATTTTTAGGAGCCAATAAAATTTAAGAATAAACACAGATAATAGTGAGAGCGATTACTAAATCCGACTATGAAAGAACAGAAGGAGATCAAACTGCCAACTCCTTTCATTACCTGTACAAGCTATGAACTTTTAGTTATTGGTCAACTTGGGTCTCTGTATTTTGCTTTCTGATGCGACGGTAACTTTCTTTTGGTCGGTAAAAGTGTCTTCATTTCATTTCATATAGACAAAACTGAGGACCTGATGTTCTTTGAACTGGATAAGCAGGTTCTTGCGCTCCCTGATAGGCGCCTCTACTGAAGCTTAGAAAACACCGGTTTCTGGCGTAGAAAGGTCCAGAGAGAGGAAGACAGAGTGGGATAAAGAAAAAGGAAGAAAATGATGATTGGGGTTTAAGGTGGGTAGGTATGGTTAGAGATTAAGGAGGGTACCGAGGATCGAGGCTTCTACCACCATGTGAGGGTGGAGGTAGGGGTGTCAAATGGATAGGTTGGGTTGGGTTTTGGTGGGTCATAAATGGGTGTAATCCAAACTCACTCATTATCCCACATTGACCCATTTATTTTTTAAAGACCCATATCCAACCCAACTCACACACAATCCAAACCCACATAAGTTCTAAACCATTATTAATAACTTTTTTAATTTAAAAAAAATTCTTTTTTTTCCTTCTTCCCCTTCCTTCGTCGGTCGCCAGGCCTCCGCGATGGCCAGCCATCGGTCACACACACAGCCAAGCCTCCAGCTCGCTAGATCCAAGCGAGCTCGAGGCTCGGCCGTGCACGGCGGGCGAGCGAGTGCAAGGCCGGTAGGTGAGCGTCGTTGAACTCGAGCTCGCTAGCCATGGCAAAGCCTTGAGGTTGAGGCCGGCGACCTCAAGTTTGCTAGCCGCAGCGGTCGCTAGCTAGTCGCAGCGGGAGGGGCGGAGGAAGAACGGCAATGGTAGGAGGAAGAAGAAGGGGAAAAGAAAATTAAAAATTAAAAATTAAGAAAAGGAAATATAAAATATTTAAAAATCTATTTATGACTCACCTAAGATGGTTTACATAATTAATTCATTTATGACCAATTTGGAACCCATTTAGGACATACTAAGTTTTTAAGTAACCCATTTATGACTCACTTAAATCTTTAAAGCAACCAATTTATGACTCATTACCCTTAAATATGGATTCTAGACCCATATTGACACCTCTAGGTAGAGGTAAGCTCCTCCATTTCGAGAGAGAAAATCATCGGTGCCTTGCAACGTGATGATTGAAAAGCCAACCCATTAAGATATTTACCATTGAAAAGCCAACCCATTAAGATATTTACCAATGACGACGACCAAGCTCATCTTGAACATGGAGTCAATCTGGTCCTAAACCTTTTCATGTTTTAACAATTAAGTCAATCATGCTATATTGGTTAGAAATCGCTAACGCGGACGTCGGTCGTCCTAAGTGGCATGACTGACGCTGATGTAGATATTTTTTTTAGTTTTTAATATTTTCAAATTTCTTATTAGTTTTTTTCTTTTTCTTTTCTTCTCTTTTTTCTCCTTTTCTTTTTTGATTTATTGTGGCCAGTGAGGGTCATCGAGTCTTCGCCAGCCGTTGGCAAGGGCCGCAACGCCCTCGCCAACCGTGGGCGATGGTCACCCAGCCTTGCCTAGATTTACGAGGCCATTGCAGCCACAGGAGAGGCCACCTTGCCCAAATTTGGGCGAGGGACCAGCTCGGAGACCCTCGCCGGCCATGGTTAAAAGAAAAGTAAAGAAGGAAAAGAAAATAAAGAAAAAAAATTTAAAAAAATTTAAAAAATTTGTTCACATCAGTGCCAACCATGCCACGTTGGATGGTCGACATCCACATCAGCAATTTCTGGCCAAAATTGATTAAATATACTCAATTGGCAAAACGTGAAAATGTTTAGGACTCAATGGACACAATTAAAAGGTTTAGGACTGAATTGTCACAAATGTAATAGGTTTATGACTTTTTTGGTAATTTTCCCCAATTTAATAAATGATTAATGTGTCATCAACTGCATAACATATTTTGAATTGGACTAGCATGATTAATGAACTTCTTACCAAAATCCCCAAGGCATAGGTTGAATGGTAAAATGCTTAGACCGGGTAAGGTATATCTTCTGTCCATGCATAGGTGGAAATTAGTCGAGTGGAAAATATAGATACCCCAAGTAATGTTAAAAGAAATTATTGCCAAATGTCCAGCGATTGTCATATTTGTATAATTAAACGGCAAAGTAGAGAGGAATTGCAAGCAATAGCCGAGTAATGTTAAAAGAAATTATTGCCAAACGTCCTATTTGTATGATCAAACGGGAAAGTAGAGAGGAATTGCAAGCTATAAGTTTCCAAATCACATTTCTGACATTCGAGAAAAAGAAAAACTCAGCTTTTGAGACGTTAAGAAAATTGTCAGAAAAGTTTTAAACTTATTACATTAGTGCAAATTTAGTCCTAATCATTTTGACCTAGAGTCAATTAAGTCATTTTAGCTAATTTTGGCCGGATATTGCCGATGTGGACATCGGCCGACATACGTGACACGATCGACGTTAATGTGGACATTTTTTAATAATTATTTATTTATTTATTTCTCTTTGTTTTCCTCCTCTACTCCTCTAGTGGCCATCACAGCCATGGCCAAAGACAAGGGCTGACCTCGCCTGAGTGAGGGCGAACGCCGGCGAGGCCAACCCTTGCCCAGGCCAAGGCAACCTTGCTTGGCGTCACCTAGGCAAGGGTTGGCCTTGCCCTGGCCCAGGCGAGGCCCATCGAGGCCAAGCATCGCCTAGGCGACGTTCGGCAAGGCTGCCCTCTCCGACCATCAGAGGTGCAGAGGAGGAAAACAAAGAGAAAAAAAATAAAAATAAAAATTGAAAATCATTAAAATATTAATTAAAAATTGTCCATGTTAGTAATATTCGACCAAAATTAGCCGGAAAGACTAAATTGGCTCTACGTCAAAAGATTTAGAACTAAATTAGCACCATTAAAAAGTTTAGAACTAAATTTGCACAAATGTAATAAGTTTATCGTTTTTTTTACACTTTTCCCTTGAGATGTTATTAGAGCCACTTTTGTCTAATGTTTATATTTCAATTGAGCATCATAAATAAGATTTTTTTTTCCTCATTGATCATGTTCCATGAAACTTAACAATCTAAGATTTTGCTTTTGGAACAATCGGCTTCGTGATTTTATGGACATCGCATAAGAGAAGGCTAGAAATATATGGTCTCAGAAGGTGTCACACCTTTACGTTCTCGTCATTCTCTATTAACTTGCGTCGAAAGGAGTGATAGGAACTAAATATAATGTTGTTTTTACTACTTTAATTTTTTTGTTCGAAATAACTAATCGCACTCTTGGAAATGCTAATAAAGTGCTCGAAAAAGATAGGGCGAGGTTCGCTTCGCTTATAATATAGCGAACGTACCAAAAGGATGCATATCTTGTAGAGTTTATTGAGTACTTTCAAAACAATTGCTGGAGTAAATATGTTCCTTCAGACTCCGGGGAAGAAGGGACAATAAATTAATCAGAGGAGCTAGCAAAAGTTCCTTACGCGAAATATAAACTAAAATAAAGTGATTAACTTTCGACAGCAGAAAAGAAAAGTTACAAGCAAGTAATATATTCTTACTATGTATAAATATTAAATACTCGATAGTTCTTCCCTTCTTTACAGATGTTCTAAAGATTCATACTCTTATGCTTGCGTGACTATTGTAATCACTCTCCTTTGCGACACTTTTCTAGTCCTCGTGATACACATTGATGTGTCACCTTCACAAGGCATTGCATTTTGGGGAGAACCACACGTTTTTATATAAATGGATAATTAAACAAATGATCTCTGAACTTTAGCTCAATGTATAATATGGTTCATTAATTTTTAATTTGTTCAATGTGGTCCCTGAACTATAGCGTAATGTGCAATGTGGTCTTTGAATTTTTTGTATATATTCAAACTAGTCCCTAGAGTATATGAAAATGTTCAATATTGTCCATAAACTTAAATTATTAGAATGACAATATTGAATATTGAATATAGTTCAGGGATTAGTTTGAACATGTTCTAAAAGTTCATGGACAATATTGAACAAATTTAAAGTTCAGAAACCAAATTGTAGATTGGACTAAAGTTCAGGGACCATATTGAACAAATTGAAAGTTCATTGACCACATTGTACATTTGGGCAAAGTTCATGGACCATTTGTGTCATTTTCCCTTATTTAAAGTGTAGGAATGCCCTTCTGCCACTAATACTTAAAAAAAAAAAAAAAGTTGGATACTCAATTAAGTAGCATACATCGAATTGATCGGGTGACGTCATTGTGTTGCATCATAAATTACCATCCCTAATTACGTATACCATTAAACAAACTTTATACCAAACTACAAAATCAAGTCAAGTATCATTCCATCACTTTGTCTCACCCTGACGTTGCGAGTACTTAATAAAAATGGTCTATAGGGAACAGGGTTTTCCTTTTCAGTAATCACGAGGAACAACATCCAATCCGAATTGCTGGCTAGAAGAGGAAAAAAATGCAAAAGTTTCTCAAACAAATCGAAGTAAGGAACGTCGTCAAAAAGCAGATGGAACAATTGCAAAAGTATATAAATATAGTTCTTTTGACACATGAGAGTTCCTTGCTTCCTGGCTGTAGTCTTATCTTTACTCTCTATAAATAAGCGGCAATGTCCTTGGGGACTTTGAACGACATTTGATCTTACAAGTTCCTCCATACATTTTCAGAGTCTTGAGCATTGGGATGAGGATTCATTGAAGATACATGTGTAAATCATTGGAGTCAG
Organism: Metrosideros polymorpha var. glaberrima; assembly: GCA_001662345.2. Classification (NCBI taxonomy): domain Eukaryota; kingdom Viridiplantae; phylum Streptophyta; class Magnoliopsida; order Myrtales; family Myrtaceae; genus Metrosideros; species Metrosideros polymorpha. The sequence goes on along the minus strand of BCNH02000003.1, from coordinate 1,274,120 downwards.
GCCAATCCAGTTGATATTCCCAGGTTTCAGCTCTGATTATTTCCCCCCCTCTTGTTGATTGATTACCTTGCAGTTATTTCTCTTGATTATCTAATTAGAGTTGTGATTCTTGATTGGTACTCTTTTTTATTTAGACTTTCAATTGGCTTGCCCAACATTAGGCTCAAACTGAGCGGAACTAGAGATATCAAAATGGGTCATGGACCCAACTCGTATTTTTTGACCTACATGGTGTCTATATTGTTTAAAATATTTTAAACGTCAGGTGAAAGTGGGTTTTAGAAGGTTAAAGTTTAATCTAATTGGTCTCGATGGGTTTCGGTCGATTTAAATTCAAAGAAGATTAGCAAATGTACTTTGAGACCACTTCTTCTTTGGTTATTTGTTATAAGTTTATGTCTGAGTCTCGGAAACGCATGAATGAACAATCCAAAAGGTGAATACAATCTTTGTGGGACGGTTTTCTTTTTTCTTCGGTTAGTATGGGCCTTTTCATGGCGACGTCAATCCAACAAGGAAAAGAAGTAAATACAAAAATGGGAAAGAATAATTAAAACGCGAAATGACGAAACTACGGAGATTAAGAGAAGTTCGTGAGTGAATTTATGATATAAATGATAGATTTCAGTCAAGCAGTATCTAACCTTTTGAAAAAAAAAAGTCAGATTTGTAAATGTGAGAATGCTCAAACCTACGCTTGAATTATGGGAGAAAATGATTAACCATTTTTGTACACAAATGCTAGTAGCATCCCCTGTATTTTTGTTATGTACAATTGACATAGAGTTTGTAGATGAGCTTGTTCTTTCATTGTTGGTAGTTGGTACATTTCCTTATTGTCCCTCTTAATGTTACAAATCTTGATGGATCTAAGCATCTTCAAATCTTTGAATACATTTTAAAACTTTTTAGTGCTTATGGGAATGGAAGTATACGTCATAAATATCTTCCCAGGCATGATCTCTTCTACTAAATTAAATCAAATTTCTAACACTGGGAGAAATAACATCAGATGTGTTCCGGTAGCAAATAGTCCGGGTGGTCAGTTTCTGGTGGATTGAAAATGGGTTCAATCCAAATTGACTCATTTAACTCATATTGGCCGACTTCAATAATTTGCTGTAAAAAAACTGAGCAAAATTATCATGTTAGACAAAATTTTCGCCGAGTGAGCTCAAACTGATTGCAGTCATCTTAGAGAATTTGCTAATTGCTAAGAAAAACTCCTAATGATAACGATTTGACTCTGGCAGTACAAAGTGGTGATGATCTTAATTTGATTACAGATCTCAAGAAAGAAGTGCACTGTTTCTTCATTTCTAGGACAATCCGAGGACATAACAATGGCTAATTTCAATTGGATTCCCAAGCCGGTATTAGTGGCGAGGGAGGATATGATGAACTTATGGGATGCATGGGGGATCCAAATGCTCGTGATCGGAAGCATTTCCTTCCAAGCGTTCCTCCTCTTTGGGAACCGCCGAAGGTATGTGACCGGATTCCCGGGCATATTGCTGAGGATCATTCTCTAGGTCACATACTTGTTTGCCACAGAAGTTGTACCTTACTCTCTTGGCAAGCTCACGGGGCTACGAGTCCGCGATCCTGCTCGACCTGATCCGAACATCGAGCTCAAGGCATTCTTGGCCCCGTTACTTCTGCTGCAGCTCGGGTATCCGGACAATATCACGGCCTACTCAATGGAGGACAACCGATTGGGTTGGAGACAGGTTCTGAATATGGTCATTGTGGTGGCTGTTGTCACTGGGGTTCTCATCAGATGCTGGAGTTACTCCAGCTTTGTAATCTTGTACTTCCCAATGTTTGTGGCTGGCATAGTCAAGTACGGGGAAGGAGTATGGGCTCTCAAATTCGCTCTCGGCTGGAACATCGGCATTACCGAGAAAGAAACTGAACCTATGATTCCTCATTTCTTGGGAGACTTGCCAAAGGAAATCCCCGGTCTCGATTTGCTTGTCAAGGCTTATTATCGGTTCCATTTCTTGAAACCGCACCTGGAAAACTGGATCTATCGTCCTACCTATATATCTGATGCCCAGCTCTCGATAAAAAGTAACTCGGTAGACGATGCCTTTAAAGTAACAGAGATGGAACTCGGATTCATGTATGACGTACTCTACACTAAGGCACCGATTATTTACACCAAGCTGGGTTTATTGGTCAGGTTTGTGAGTTTCTTTTGGCTATTCATTACGCTGTGTGCATTCAGAATTATGGCAAGGACACTGCCTCAAGATGTATCCGCATATACCAACTTCACCTTTTCTGTTCTTATAGTCACTTTTGTTATAGAAATGTATCAGATCCTACTATTACCGTATTCAGATTGGGCGATAGTAAAGATGGCTAAACGTCATAAATGGCCGCTCGTGCTGCCTTTCTTACGAATCCTAGCGCCTAGATCAATGTGGAGGTGGAGACGTTGGTCGAACAAGCCGGATCAGTTCAATCTGCTTAGCTACTGTCTTCAAGATGATTGGACAAGGTACATCAATTTCTTGAAGTGCTTCGGCATTCAAGAATACATCAAAAGGAATTGGTTTCTTAATAAAATGGGAATGAGGCCCGTTTGCTTTGCTACAGAAGAAAAGGAGACATTGCTGGAAGAACTGCACAAGTTTGAAGAAGGAGCCTCACATCGGTTCAGCAAAAGAGCGGAGTGGACTTTCCAAAGATTCCCTCATCAAGCACAAGAACTCAAACGGAGTGTGGATAAGGGGTTTGATAAGTGCATTGTGGTATGGCACATTGCAACAAATTTATGCTACCAGCGCAGCCAAGGCTCGTCCAATTTTTGCAAGGGAAGCAAACTGATTTCGGATTATATGGTGTACCTTCTAGCTATTCATCCTTACATGTTATCGGTCATCACAGGGAATATCGTCTTTGCACATGCTTGCTCTGAGATCAAGTCATACCGGCAAAGCAAAGATTTATCAGAAGATCAATTAGCCGAGAGCATTTTGAATACCGAACGCGGTGCTTCATCAAGATTGACACAAGATCGCGATGCGACAGTAAGATCGCAATGGCACGTGATATCTGATTCAAAAGAACTTTATCTGTTGTTGGAGAACAGGGTAGACAAATGGGAGGTAATATACAGTTTCTGGGTGGAGATGCTCCTTTCTGCTGCCAAGGACTGTCGATTGTCACACCACGCAGACCAACTTCGGCGAGGTGGAGAGCTGATCACTCTCATCTGGCTCATTTTAGCTCACGACACAGACAAAACCTTGGCTTCATAGTTTATACCAATTCAGTTTTAATACTGTACGATCAATAAAGGATGCGAAATCTGTAGATTGTTTTTAAGACATGTAGCTGGATTTACTCTTTCAAATTACTCGATCTTGTGACATTACCCAATTTATTCTGAAGCCTGTGGTAATTAATATCTTTCATATTAGCATATAAAAAGCTTCATAAGAAAAAGTAATGCAGAAGGCATAATAGCCTTACTTTCCAAACTTCGCTCCTCTATCAACTTCTTGTTCACTTATTCTTAGGAATAGGATTCCAGGGTTTACTTCTCTAGATTTGAGATATTCATATCCTTACATCCACATGAAGGCATGAAGATTTGCTTATGTCATCTAAGAATCAGAATTGGAAGGTTGGACAAGGGAAAACATATCAAATAGATACCCAAATCACATGGGTTGCTAAAAATGAAGATATACATAAATCTCTTCCATGAAATATACGGACATAAAGATTTCGTCATGTTAATTGGTCCGCGTGGGCGAAGTTTAAATCTTTATTTTCTCTAGAATAAAGAACAGAGGAACTTAAGAAGTCGACGCGCTTAAGATCATGAATAAACAGCCGACTCTAGCCATGGGAAAATAATTTTTGGGCTGAACATCCAAATGTAGACACAAACGAGAAGTTGTGTCAATTACTGACATTTGTTCGGGCAAATATGTAAAAGCCGGTCGTTAGTAGACGCATATATATTTACTATATGAACCAAGGATCGTACATTTTTTCTTCTAACCACTTTTGGTCAGTAATGGAGTCACAAAAGGTAACAAAAATTCAACCAAACAAACACAGAACTGTGAGCAATCCTTCTATCTTCCCTTGAGGAAGTTTCTGCAGATCCTTTCCCAGCATTTTCGATCTGGCTCGGCCATCTCTAGCGCGAACTTGGCATCTTCTGCAAAACCTTTCTGCAAAAGTCACAGCAACACCAGACTTGTGAGCAAAGCATGGAAATTGTTTGTCAATACATCGAAATGAAGAAAATTGGGTATACGTTAGTGAAGCAGTTGATCGATTACCTCGATGCAGTCGTTGTTCAGAAGGCGGTCGATGAGATTGAAGAGAATGTCTTTAGTGTACTCAGGGTGGCCCTGAATACCGAGAATGTGATCACCGACGGCAAACATCTCGACCCCGGTTTTCTCGGAGAATGCAATGACTTCAGCACCAGTTGGGACCTCCCAGACCTCATCTTGATGGCACTCAATAATGGACAGAGCTGGTGGGATATCGTCCATCTCATTCAAATACCCACATGGGAACAAATTCTTCACAATCCTCACCTTCCTTAGCCCAATGTCCCACCCTGTGTATGCTTTCCCAACTTTGCCACCCAATGCTCTGCACAACACCTGCAACAGAAACCCATTCAAGACAGCCCCGCTTCAGTAACCAACACAGATGACTACACAAGAATATTTTGGCTTTAATACAATCAAGATTCAATTGGGATCAACGGGTTCTAGTTCAATATTCATCACAGGTATCTACCTGGTGGCCAAAGCAAATCCCCATGATCTTCTTGTCCATGGCACCGAGAGTCTGCAAGAGGAGGCAGAGCTTGACGATCCAGCAGTCGTTGCCATAGGCGTCGTAAGGGCTCCCACTGACGACGAAGCCGTCGTACTTGTGGAGCTCGTCCGTGTCCGGGAACTCCCCGTCGACGACCCTGTAAAGGTCCCACCTTTCACCTTCCTCTCCGAAGGCCGCGACGAACACGTTGAAGTACCCACCGTAGACTTTCTTCACGTAGTCCGAGTCTCTTGCTGCGAGCAAAAGGGCGTACCTTTTATCGGATGTTACCTTCATTTTCGAACCAAGAAGCCTGTTCGAGACTACTTTGGTGTGTCTGAGTCTTGCAATAAGAATGTCTGAAAGAGCGAGAGAGAGAGCGAGAGAGAGAGTGTGTGTCTTTCTTGTTGTAGATATGTGAATTGGATGTGCAGAGATATGGGGAAGAAGAGGTGACCTTTATAGAGGACGGAAGGAGACGGAGATTTTGGCTACAGATGCTGCTGCAGATATGGAAACTTCTAAGAGCTGGGATTCTGCAATTTAAAATATATATTTTTGGTATAAATTATGTATTTAAAAAAAAATGAAAAGAGAAGCTACATTGTGCAAGAAAACGACCGCAGACACGGACAGCTTGGAGAGACACCGTTTGACCATTTGGCCCATTTCCGCCTAAGAGAAAACGTGGGCACAGTGAATATGTTTGTTTCCTTCGTTTGGATGGTAACCCAGAATGTCAAAGGGCCCCCCCTTTTCTGGCTCTCAAGCAAATACAATTGATTACAAACTGAATTTGCACTTTACACTAAAAAAAAAGTCATCAAGGAATAATTTCATAAAAAAATTATAACTTTTTACAGTGGACACAAATGCCGAAACTTTTTTTCGTCTCATGAATACTCCGACCTCGTTCCAATGACCCAAAATTACCTTAGGTTAGACTTTTGTCCATATTAGCCTTTAAAAACCCAAGTATGCGCAAACAACGCCAAACGGAAGGATCCGACATGGCAATGGACATTTCTCAAGTCTGATAAAATCGATGACTCAAAGAACGATGTCTAAGGAACGAGTCATTTTGAAGGATAAAACGATGATATCCATGCAAACGACATCGTTTCCTTTTTAATGTACTTCTTTAAGAATCAAATCAGGGCAAAATTGGTGAAGTTTAGGTTTAGGGTTCTTGGACCTTTTGCGGAAGCAGAATCGTATTAGCTTCCACTTAGAGAATTTGTGTGCTAGGATTTCTGATGGATTCAATTGGGAGTAGCACCATGAACGGCGCCTCACGTGATTGCTCCAGCAATGAAGCTTGTCCCATATCGTGCAAGGATCAACAATGGCTCAATCTCTACATATCTTGAAGCTCTAGAAACCCAGGAAGGAGGTCCTATCGTTACCTTTATGGGAGAGGGAAAATTACAAAAAGTCCTAAACATATTGTGCGGATGCCAATTCGGAATGAATACATTAACAAATCATCAAAAGATTTATGACTTCATTGTCAAAATTGAAAAATTTAAAACTAAATTGACATATGTACAATAGGTTTATAACTTTTTTGAAAAGTTTGTACAATAGATTAAGGATATATAAGTCTGTGCATTGTTGATTATGGATTTACACTTCCCAAAGTAGATTTTCAATAAGTTCATCTTTTCTCTGTGCTCTGCCTTGTTAAAGTTCCTCTCAAAAATATTAAGCTGTTGATTTGCCCTAAGTTAATTTTTGAGACGTTCTTGTCACTCTTAATGCTTAGTGTAAGATTGCAAAAGAGGGCTATATAGTTGAAAATTTTGCTTTGGGTGTTCTGTGGAAAAATGACGTGAATTATTCAACTTAGGCCTAACGTACATTGCTGAATCTGAAATTCTTACTTGTCTTGGACAGGTCTATGATTGTGGAGTTTTTTAATGGATTAATTCTAAATTCTCATTGCCTGAGAAAAATGGTTTGTCGATTGATCAATGAGAGGAAGCCTTCGATAAAGAGAATAAAAAAGATGGAAACTCAATTAAAAGCACATGAGGGAAAAATCCACTCTCCGAATGCAGCTAGAAAGGAGTGAGCATGATTTGGACACAACTAAAGCGACCGAACAACAAGTTGAGTTACTAGTGGAAGTGTCAAAGCTGGAAGCAAAGGAGAACATCTATATGAGATCCATAATTGTACTGATAGGACTAATGGTGCATTGCTGCCGTTCTATTGTGATAGGAAAAGACAACATTGCTTGCTTTAGATCGACAAGAATGATTATTTGGGGATGGTGGTGTCGTTTGTCAGTCATTTTTGCTTCTTGGTAGGACCAGTGATGATGGGTAGAAGTTAGGCAAGATCAATGTTATGATGCAAATAATGTAGATTGTGTATTTTGGATTTTATTTTGGTCTGAACAATGTTTTTTTGTGCTTGGCCTCGGAGTGAATGCCAAAGTTGAGAGTCTTGTGTCTCATTTGTTGGCGTTTAATTGAATTAGCACCATTGGCAAATCATCCATAGCTCAAGTACATATTGATCCTGCGGATTTAACAAAAGGACTGCTCATTCATATGATCGTGTAGATTTGACAAAAAGGACCATTCAGAGTGAATGACCAAGTTAAGTATCTTTTTGCTAGTGCATGTGATGCTGCAGATGTAACATGACTAACTCCAAAATTCAATATATTCACCATTCAAAGCACATCTTCCCTTGTTCAGTCATCACTCAAAACACCATTCAACACAACAAGAAAACATGACACTTCAACGAAGAGAAGCTTGAGTTGAGCACAGTTCAGTCCAGGTGGAAGTTAGGAGTGGAGCATGGCTTGCAGATTCTTGAGTTGCAGAAGATTCAGAAGCTTGAGCCGATTCATGACTTGTCTTGGTTGCAGAGGGTTCAGGAGCATGAGTTGCTTTCCCTCCAAGAGTTTCTTGGGTTATGGCCCCACCAGGCACATGAAATTACCAAAGAGAAAACATGTTTTATTAATCTATAACGTAGACCAGGTTTCGCTCTCGTTTAGACAATGCAAAGTGTGATCTTTATTTATTGGTTTACATTCACCTACCCATGTTCCAAAAAATTATAAAAGACAATTTCAATTTGCACTTTAGTCTAACCCATGATTGTCTCCAAAAGGGTCTATAGCCATTAGCTAAATTGGAAAGTCAAAAATTTAAACGTTGCTAACTAGGGGCTACTGGCAGGTAATATATATATATATATAACATGGTTGCACATGGGTTTGTACGTGAGTGTTGGTTTTTGTTAGGCGTAATCTGTAAAGAAGTTCGATTCTTCCCACACTTCTATTTCGGTCAAACGAGTGCTCTTGAACCACTGATTGATCATGCCTAATAAGAAAATAACTCGACTTTCGAAGTACTGCTTACACATAACACAAAGTACATGGTGCAGTGGAATTGCACGGTTTTCTTTATTGTGACTACTTAACAAGCGCTCCATCAAAATTAAGACAATAAATAAAAATAAAAAAAGTTCATGGCGGATCTTTTAAGAGCTAGTATCGCTGAATAAAAAACAACCATATCCCTCGTTCATCCAACCAATTACGAAGTGAAATTTCCATGATCTTTTGCATAGAAAATTTACTTATCATGTTATGCTCCATAATTGGCCATATAAGTGGATCGATGACAAGATCCTTAGAAAGCATCCACAACTTTTTATAATCGAGGCCTTTTTAATTTCAAACAATGCGGTGGTGTGTTTATCTCGTCGCGTTTCCTCTCTCTCCTCCCTAGGGTTTCTTTACTCCCTCTCATATTCACTCAGCTTTGTTATTCAACCTCCATGGAGGGAAGGGTTTGAGCTAGATCTCTCCCTCCCCTCTCTTTTTCTTTTATTTTGGCTAATTTAGTTTTCTATTTTCTTTCTCTTGCTTTCCTCCCATTTTGAGGAGCTTTTCATTTGCAATCTTGGAAACTTCTCTTTCTTTTTGGGGGAGGTTTCTACCCCAATCTAGTCTAGATTTGGGTTTTTTGCGTATATGTTTTCGGAGTTTCACTTTTTTTGGGTTTCATTGGTGAACAAGTCCAATTTTGAAGATCGAAGGAGATTTATGAAGGTTTCACTCTAATAGGTATCAAATTTGTGCTTGTTCAACCTTGTTACTCTAAACGACGATGGTGTTAAAGACGCCAAACCTAAGCGTGCACTACCAAAAGGCAAAGCCATAGCGATAGATTGAGATCTTGGCGTGTGTTCATTATTGAAGACAAATTCGGTGATTGGTTGTCGATTTTGATTTGAAGAAGTCACAAATTTACTCTTTGAATGTATGATCTCTAATCTTATTCTGATATTCATCTTATTATCTACAGATCATTTTGTTTTGAAGTTGTTTGGGATTTGTCTCGGTTTGCAATTGAATTGTCTTGTTTCTCTCTTGTATTGATGAGGAAATGAAATGTTACTTTAACAAAAAAAAAAAATCAAATCATGTCAAACCATAGAGAAACAAGTGTCATCACGAATTAGCATTGTCAATGAGCCACCTTCAATTTGTTTATTCGCGGCCACGCATGAAAGCTAGCATGTCCGACCTTACAAGAAATGAGAAAAAGTGGGGAAGCTGACCAATCAAATTCTGGTCAAAATATAGTATTTTAATGATCGAGTACACGAGCTTTCGGACCATCGTAAGGGCCACGTCCGCGTGGGAGCCAAAACGGCTCGTCGGTTTTGGAAACAGGTGGTTGGCACTAATGGAATGTTGCGTGATCTAATCACATCTTTTATGACGTTAATTAATATTTTTAATGCAATGCGGAAAATCAATTGTTGAACCCCCCAACACGTTGACCAAAATAGAAAAAATAACCCAAACACGCGTGTTTACTGGGAACAGCGTCAATTCACCCAAAAGGTTTGAAAAGGACATGAGATTTGATCACAAAAAATATTCGAAAATTACCCAATGAATCCTCAACTTATTACACATGTCACTTTAATTTTAAACTTTTTAATTTTATAAAAAATAATCTTTCAATCATTGTGCGAAACTCTAATGTAGTCCTCCGATCAATTTTTGCAAGAAATTGATAACGATGATTTCACCGTCACATTAGTCATTTCCAAAGAAAATTGATCAAAAAGATTACATTAGAATTTCACGTAAATGTTTAGAATTAAATTGACAAAATTAAAATTTTATGATTGAATTGACATTGCACAACAGGTTTATGACTAATATAGAAAGTGAAAGTGAGAAAGACAATTCGAGACACAATATTTTATTATGGTTCATTTTTTAACTAGGGCTACATTCAATAAATGATTACACAATATTTAGCACGTTGCATTTTTCAATTATATCGCTCAATTACAAATATATATATAAGTAGTAACTATTTCATCCGTATTTTCTTGTTGATGGAGAGTGCAAATCACACTGTTAACAATTTTTCTCCCAAAATATTCAATAAGGTCTTTCCTAAGATAGAAGATACAACGACAAGATCACCAGCTTGGGGTTACATTGAGGTTGTAAATTATAATGGACAGAGCACAAAGAACCAAAAAATTTGGTTCAATCAGATCTGATGCACCGTTTAATGCATGCTGATATCTCTTCTTCTTCTTTTTTCGAAAACCTAGCAAAGAGCACAAGCAATTGCGTTTATGCAAGAAATTGACATAAAAAAGATTTCGTAAAATTTCACTACTCGGAAATATTTTTCTTGGTAAAACGAAAGAAATTATTGAAGCAATATCAATAAATTGAACACATACACGCGGAAAGAGAAAAATATTTCGTGATTTTAGCTCCGTTTGTTTTGCATAAAATGAAACATTTCTGTAAAACATTTTTCAAAAAGTCATTGGCTAAAACCTGAAAATGAAGAGGCAAAATATTTTCCGTCATTTAATGTGGAAAATCTGATTTGTTTTTCTTGAGAAATATTACCAAAAAATTTGAATTCTGAATTCTTTTTTTTTCTGTTTCTTTTTTCCTTCTTCCTCTGCCAATCACCAGCCATGGCGATTGGCCACAAGCATGGGACGAGCTCACCCAAGGCTGGCGAGGCTTGACCTTGCCAAATTCCAACAAGGTCGAGCTTGAGCGCTCGTTTCTCACTTGTGGTCGATCGCCAGTTGTCGTCGTGGCTAGCGACCGGCCGAGGAAGAAGGAAAAAAGAAAAAGAAAAAACAATTGAAAAGAACATGAAGGTGAAGGAGTGCATAGAGAAAAAAGGAGGGAAAAGAGGAAATCATTTTCTCTAATTTTGAAAGTGTTCTTTTTCCTTGACTAATTTATTTTCTATGTCCCTCGTGCCGAAAAATCCGAAAACCTTTTCCTAAAAGTTGTTTTCTGTGAAGCAAATGGAGCATTTATCTTTATTTGGCAAGTCTATTTAAAAACAAAAAAGTTAATACCACTAAAAACCCCAAATTTGTACACAAGTGACAAATGTACCTCAAATTAATTGTTGGTTCACCAAAAACCCCAAATTGATATGTGTGTGACACATTTATCATCTATTAGCTTTCATCAATTTTATCATGAAATTACTAAGCCAGATAACACATGGCAAAAGCTGAGTTGACTTGGCAAGTCCATGTGGAAATCATGAGATGAACAAATAGATTTCCAGGCATATTTGAGCAGACCTTTAACCGGTGATGGAGTTTAGTTCATAAAGTCTAATGATCGGAAGAGGGTTACCCTTCATACTAGGGGTGAGCATGGGCCGGGTGGGCTGGTCTTAGACATGGAACCTATTCCCGACCCTATTTGCTCTAGATCCTATTTTGGATCCGACCCTATTTTTCGGGTCTGGGAACAGGGTTTACACAATTTTTCGTTGATCCTATAAAGATTTATGTAAAGCAAGTGGTGTTTTTTTTGTTGTCGAGCGTCGAATGGACTGAGTAACAAGGAGACCCCGGCGATCGTAGTGATTGGTGGGGCAGCATTGCGATGGAGGTGGCGAGGAGACTTTGGCAAGAGCGAAGCGGAAGAATGCGCGATTCAAGGGAGAGCCAGAGCCGCGAGTGTGTGAACTCGAAGAGAGAGAGAGAGGACTGAGTGAGGGTTAAGGGGTAAACTGATGTATAGTCTACTCTAAGGTTTTTTTATTTATTTACAAAACTGGTTCTATAAACTGATCCGGGTGGGCCTTCACCTGGAACCGGTTCTCGGACCGATTAGAACCGGATCCTGAAATTTGGAACCAGTTTTCAAACCGGTTTGTACGGGAACCAATTCCCAGACCGATTTTTTAAGTGGGCCAATCCGAGAACCGAGTGAACTCGATCCGGTTGCACACCTCTACTTCATACGTTAAAAGCATGTCAATTGAGTTATTGTCATGTGTCCTCCATCTAAACGATTTCATGGTAAAATTTGACAGAAGCTAATAAAAGGTAAATGTGTCTTATGTGTAACAGTTTTGAGGTTTTTGGTAACCCAAAAATTAGTTTGGGATAAATTTATCACATGTATATCAATTTGAAATTTTTGTAGGCCTAAAGATAAATTTGAGGTAAATTGATCACACATGTACTAATTTGAATTTTTTGGTGACCCAAATTAATTTGGGCTTTTTCGTGATATTAGTCCAAAATAAAATAGAGAAGACTCGAATCAAAATTGAAGTACGAGAGGGATAGAATAGGATTAATAATCTACACCATTTGTCTACCGACAGAATATTATAAAACAGCTAATTGGGACTATCTTTGAGTAAGGAAAGAAAAAAGATTTCGATAATATAGCACAGATGAAGAATAATGTTTCACTTTACTAACATAAAATTACTGTCGACAAGACGGTGATAGGAAGAGCAAAATTCCAAAGTTAGTGAGATGAAAGCTATATATATTTTTATTTATTTAATACACAAAAGTTCCTCCACTTGAATGGCATGTATCGCGTGGATTTGTCAACATAAAAAAGACAACGATGGCAACATCAGTGATGACACATCCACAGTAGTCTAAACTTATCCTATAGGAGCGCTCCTGGTGAGCCCATGTTCATTTGCCTTAATCATTTTCCATGTGTACTAAATTAAGTTTTCTTTGATTACATATACATTTCGTGTTTCAACGTTTCATCAAATTGTTAAAAAAGAAGTGGTGCACTGGACTTAATATACACATAAATCTACAACTTAGCATGATTCATTTGAGTACATGTACGATGGAGCCATCTATAATTAGAATGTTTTGATTGATCCGACGTGCACTTATTATTATGGGATTGAAGCATGTCGATTCGGTATTTGATATTCCTTGATTTCCTTCTTCTTCTTTTTGTGGATGAATTTCTATCCTAATTTTAACCAACATAAATTGGTTTGTATTTCATCATTTCATCAAATCACACATAGATGTGTTGGGATAATTATCCAAAAAGTCCTACGACGATCAATATAATCCCAAACTTTTCAATTTGACTAATTTAGTCCTAAAAAAATCGCTCAAGCAAATGATTTTCGCAATTTTTCTAAAAAAAATTATTTCCTTTCCTTTTTTCCTTTTTATCTTTCCCATTTCCCTCTACTAGTCATTGGGATTAGGGGTGTGCACGGTTCGGGTTGGTCTGGTTCTCGTATGAAGCCCGAGACCAGACCGATAGTCTCGATCCCCATGTTTTCGGGATCGGGACCAGGACCTCGACCGATAGTCCGGTCCGGTTCTAGTGGGACCGTTAAACAATGAACGAACAAAGCCAATTGCGACTATCTAACAATAGGACACAATTTTTTTCGTTCGTGATGGACCGCATGAACGAGAAAACCTTTCATTTTTAAGGCATTTCTGCATTAGACAAATGATTTATCACAAATCATATCACATACCAAACCAACAAATACATTTGTAATTGTACGGAAATATAACAAGATAAGAATGTCACCTCAGCAATTGTTTCGTCCTAAATTTCAAGAAGTTTGAAACTAAAAGAAGAACAAAATCAAGCAAAGCAAAGTCTTTTCCACTGATCAACAAGCAATGTTAGGATGGAATGAACATCTAATTACTAATTAACCCATTGACGTCAAATCAAAGACTGCAATAAGAAGGAAGAAACCATTTATAGAAATCTAAATATTACATGTTAGAACTCAATCTCAAAATTACCCCAAGCATAGGTAACTTTTTTTGCACACATTTAACTATTAAAAGCAAACAAAACAACACAATTTGAGCATCCCAACTAAGAAATTTAAAAAAATATATATTTATATATTATATAAAAATAGGTCTGGGTCGAGTGGTCCGATCCCGTCCAATGACCCCTAGGATCGGGGACCGGACCGCCCGGCCACCAGTCCTACTTATAGGAATCGGGGACCGGACCAGTTCCTTAAAGGATTGGACCAAAATGGCCGGTCCTGTCTAGTCCGGGCCAGTTTGTTCACCCCTAGTTGGGGCCTCACTTGTGGCTCACAACCTCCGCCAACCATCATCAAGGCCCCTAGGGACATAGGAAAAAAAAAAAGCAAAGAAAAGAAAATGGAAAAAAAAAGAAAAAAGGAAAAAAATTAAAAATTTGTCTTCATCTACATCAATGTTGAGCGTGCCATGCAAAATGGCCAACGCTAATTGGACCGTCACGTTAACAATTTTTAGTCAAAATTGACTGAAATGATTATATTGGAAAATTATCGAACATTTTGGACTACATTAGTCAAATTTAAACTTCAATTAAGATTGAATTGACCGCCGTACTATAAATTTAGGAACTCATCACACATGTAAATCGCTTGATATTCTCCTATCTTTTGATTTCTTTTAACGGCACTACAAGAACACATTGTTTCTTAAGCAGTTACGACAGATAGAGGTTTGGTCTACAAGAACCCACATGGTTTTAGAGTAGAAGCTGATGTCATATACATCGTTATACTTGACATTATTTGCCTCTAAAATCCTTACATTTACTCACAATAAGTTTATTTGATGCTATATCCAAAATTTTCTTGCTTGTTTTAACCAATTTTCATCAAACAGATTAAGGACGACGCTATATTTGACATATTTGCCTCTAAATCATTACATTTACCGAAAAATTGACGTTATATCCAATCTAATATGCTTTTATATAATTTTCATTTGGAAACAGATTAAAAATGACGGTATATTAATTTTATTAGCCTCTATATATACACATTCAAGGCAGTTACTTTTGTTCCAAATAAAATAATAAGGAGACAAAAGATTTGTTCCGACAAGTTATTATTGGAGAAATTTTTTTTTTTTTTTTTTTTGGCTCTACACCAATATTAGCGGCAGATATTATTTTGACGCTGCGAAATACTTTTAGAATCGGGAGCATTGCTGTCAAATAATTTATTAGTTTTATACATATTTTAGGAAGAGATAAATGATCAAGAGTGATAGAGATATGTCGTTGAAAGCATAACTTGTTGTAGTGTGGAGAAGATTGGAATTGAATAATCATATTCGCAAGCACAATACCTTTGAAATACACGCTACGTGAGTACTTCCTGGCCAGTACTGGTGGCCGAAAAAGGAATGTATTTCCCACTACAACGTTTGATGTCCCTTTTTTTTTTTTTTTTCATGTACTTGTACCTTGTTCTATATCCTCTTCCGATAAAAAAAAAAGTATTTTAGTAATGTTCTTGAGCTCCAAAAGATACTCCCTTTGTGGGTTTTGGAATAGTCCCATATTCTCCTTCCCAAAGATTAACATATACTAGACGTAAACCGCGCTTTGTGCGGGTTGTCATATGATTTATAGTGAAAAATGGTAATTAAACACAGAATTATAAAGAAAGTTTCACATTAACGCATTTATATTCTCGTATTTATTGTCGAAATAATCATTTTGACAAGTAGAAAAATAGTTACCATGATATTTTTACCTATTTTATTCCGTTCGTTATTTACCGTGTGTCTCAAGTACACATAATCTATGTATGTTTATTGTGGTAAATGTATATACTTGTGTACAAACCTAAAACATTTATGCTAATATCAAGGTACGAAATTTCTTTAATACACAGAAGCTGCAATTAGAATAAAGAATTAGCGAAGGGGAGAATGTAAGAAAAGTACTCACCACAAGGGAAACAACCCATCCCTTGCAACTTCGGGTGCGTATGATAACGTTTCCGTTTTCGAAAACAATTTTTTAAGATAAATGATTTTTTCTGATTCTATTCCTGAAAAGAGTTTTTGAGCAGAAGAACGCATTTGGTAACTGTACAAAATGTCTATTCTAGAAATAAAAAAGGAACAGAAATGCATTTGGTACAATCCTAAACATTTTTATTCTTAATTTTTTTTTCATTTACTTGCAAAAATATCAGTTGAGGCGGCGGCGGCGATGGGTGACGACTGGCAGAGGGCGGCAAGCGGTGGACTCATGGGCGATGATCGGTGATGGACTCCTGAACTTGTTTCTCTTTTTATTCTCGAGAACAAAGAAGCAAATTTTTATTATTATTATTTTGTTTCTATTCCAAATCTATTTTTAAGAACAATTTCTGTTCCCGGGAACAAAAAATTACCAAATATATTTCTATTCTTTTCTGTTCTTGAAAATAAAAGAACAAGAATTAGAGAATCTGGAGTGTCACCAAACAGGGCCTTAGAGTCCCGTGCGTCGAATTTAGATGCAATCCTTAAGAAGCTGTTGCTATTTTATAATTTATATCGACAACATGCCAATAATCTTGGGTATTTTTCTTGTTCTCTTCTCATGATTTTAGAACCGAAAAAATTATCAAAAAAGTCATAAACCTATTGCACTTTTACCAATTCAATCATAAACATTTTGTATTTGTGTCAATTTAGTCTTAAATCTTTTAAGTTTGCTAATTGAGTCCTAAACCTTTTGCATTATGCCAATTCAGTCCTCTTTGGCTAGTCGGCACTGACATGGTGCGCCAGCCGGCCAAAATAATATTATTTTATTATTTTATTATT
>BCNH02000003.1:1204355-1250026 GCA_001662345.2 Metrosideros polymorpha var. glaberrima | reverse complement strand
GGGGGGGGGTTGTTGTGGGTTGGTGCTGGTGGTGGGGAAGAGTACAGAGATTCACTAACTTGCCCAAATAATGACAGAATGGAGTGGATGAGGAGCAGAATTTGGTCACTCATGGAAGCAACGAAACTGCAGGACCCTTGAAAGGAAACTGCGCAACCCATCTCATGTTACGTGACAGGGGAAGACGCTTCCCTTTTAACATGGATAGGAAAAATCCGGGAGTACTTCTTCTCCACTCTTTACCTGGATTGGATTTTGCAAAGACCAGAGACCCCACCTTCATTAACTCATGCTTGTAGTCGTAACCTTACCTACTGTAGTCGCATTCCTTACACTTGACCATACGGTCGAACCGGATTAAGCTTAACCTTCTTTCTTCATTACGGAGCACCCGACCGAATCAAGTGTTCTTGTCATCCATAAATGGCACAAAAAATTGATATCACGATCACTTTTCAAAAGTGTTTTCGGCCACCGCGATTAGGTGGTATAATGATCGATTTTAATGCATCAGATTGAAATGATGTAATCGATTCAATTAAAAGCATGTCATCAACAGTCAATATTAAGAGATTCACGAGTGAATTAAATATTTTCTATGCCTTGGCCTAGGATGTTCCTCCAAGATTTCACTGAAAATCAATATGTACCAGTGGTTTTATAACTTAATCAAGGGATTGAGATTATTCCAGAGGCCTTTTTGGGTTCTCAAAGGAATAGAGAGAAGACCACTTCCAGCTCCACCCTTTTACTAATAGTTAGCTTTTCTTCTTCTTTTTGTTATTTTTGCCTTTTTTGCAACTTGTGGGTTGCTATTGATGAAGTGCAAGAAGCGATCTATACACGTGAGAGTGTAAATAGTGTAAGGAGGGGGCAACATTCAGTAGAGGATAGGATAGAATAGACTGAGAGACATGAACAAGTGTGCAGTGAAAGGCCTAGAACCAATAAAAACCGAATGTTAGGCCATGGGAAAGAGGAAGGACTCGATGCCTAGTCGGGTCCTTTTGATTCATGGGTGTCGGTCTCGATGGTCCTCGACTGTGGCGCCCCTGTTTAGTCTCCAATCTCAGTCCCCATCCCACCCACCCTCTCTCTCTCTCTCCATTTTCAAACTTAAATATTCACAGTAACCTCAGAAAGAGCCGAACCCATTTTGACTGACTGATAAGTTTGAGACATGGACCTCTTTTCTTTGGTGGTGGTGATATTTCTCTGTTGACTGCTGTTCTCTTTCTTGTGATTCTCATAATTCTGTATGATTTCAGGGGGCGGAAATAGAAAAGGTGGTTTCATCAAGTCCAAAAATTTATCGGTTGAGGAGGGACACAGATGTAATTCAGGAGAACATTTGAGGGCAGGCAAGGGAACAGGACAGTGGCAGAGGTTGCTTGCGCAAATCTAGCTAATCTGGGCCTTCTGGGGGCAAGCAAAAATTGTTCGAGTTCAAAGCCAAGAATCAAATCACAATCCATATCAAAGAAAACCCCCCCTTCCCTCGGCAAACACCCACACACACATTTCATTTTCGTTCTCACTCAACTCACTTTAAGCCTCATTATTATGGTGTGAGAAGAAGATGAGTACAGAACACAGAAATGGTCTCTTCTCTTCTTGTGCACACACGAAGCCAAAGCAATCTCATGTCCTCCACTTCTTGTAACCCAGCACAGCACACGACCTCCCTCTCTTGTCATTTCCCAACAGCCCTTTTCCATTTCTTTTCAAGATAGGACAAGAAGACACGACTTCCTCCTCCTTAGGAAACCGAGAAATTCTTGAGAGAAGAAAGAAACGTTGCAAGACCATGTTTCCCTCTTCCCTGACTTGTGTTCTTTCCGACAAACACGCTAACACCCAACCCGCGTCTGTTTTATCTTGTTTTCTTGGGGTGACACTGCTTAAAAATCCCACCTTTTAACTCAACTGATGAGTGCACACATGCTGCTGCTGCTGCTGCGACTGTGGAAGCGACGGCGACGACGACGGCGGCGGCGAGGGTGGTGGAGCGTGGGGAGTGCATCTGGAGGTGGTGGTGGTGCTGAGTGGCGAGCTCAAGTATGGCATTGCTCTTTTTGCTTATGCGAGGAATGGCAAATTTGGGCTCTTTTGCAAGGTTCAATTCTTGCCACTCGCTTGTCTCTGTTCTCTTGCTTGTTTAGCTTCTAACGGGGATGTTGTTGTTGGTGGTGGTGGTGGTGATATTGGCGGGACGGCTCAATCTTGTACTTTTCGGCTTCCAATTTGCTCTAATATTTGTTGCTTTTCTTCTTTGTTAGCTAATTGTGAATTCATATGAAAGGCTCTGCAAAATGCTCAAGTTGCTCTCTCTCTCTCTCTCTCTCTCTCTGAGTTCTTCTTTGTTAGCGCCTAACTTTGTGCTTCTTCTTCTTCTCCTGTTTCTTGGAAAGACCCCATTTCTGGATAAAGCGAACCCAGAAGTGTTCTTTTCATTTTCCTTCCCTTCCAACACAACCAGAAATTAACAGTAAGATGAAGCAGTGAATAAGAGCCAAAGTAGATTTTTTTGGGGTTTTAATACACTGTTTTATTACCTTGTTAATTCAAACCGCTGGTCAGGCTGTCCACTGAATGCTTCTTGTGTTTTCTTGGGGGATGTGCATGTTGGTTGGTTGTGTTGTGTTGTGCTAATGCGCTCTCTCTCTTCAAATGCAAATTTGCGAAATTTGATGTCATCTTTTATATGTTTTGTTTCTAGGGAATAGTACAGTTTGTCCTTGGAATTTTCCTTTTGCTTTTTGAGAATGTGGGAAGCCTTTGTTTTTTTCTAATGGACATGTTTCACCCTTCTCTTAACCGGTTCACATGTTGTTTTTGTTTGGCTTGGTGAATGTTGTCTGCCAATGCCACTAAGTTCTGGTGCGCTAAACATAAGATCAACATGTTCACTAGAAAATAAAAAACACAGCGCTCTCTCAGATAGAAGGAGAAACAAAAGGCCTAGCTACAATGCCGCCGCTGGTTTAGCTATGTTTCGCTATGTCTCACCTTCCTATAAGCTGCAATTTGCACCAAATCGACCATGCTTATCATAAGGCTTTGTGTCTAAGTTATCAAATGGTTCGAGCGATTCGAGTGTTCATGCATACCAAATGGATGTGTGCTTCTAAACTAATTTTCCCCCCCATTAATCACCTCAACAACGCAATGGAGCTTCTGAGAGGAACCCTTGAGTTGGGCACTCACAAATGAGCAGAAAGAAATTAAGAAAAGTGGGAGCAAATGTCAAAAGAGAGCTCCATATAAAGGTACCCATCTTGAGTGTTGTTCTTGTGTAGGGCGCTTCATTGTAGATCAAAGTGTCTATAAAAAAATGCAAAGAAAATGGGGGAAAAGTTTGAAGTGAGATCATCCTCGTTGGGTTCTGTTTCAAGCCTCCTTTGGTGGAACTTGGGAATGATGTGGTCATTTTGGAAGAGTTAAATTTGGGTGAACACAAGACCTAGGAACTGGTGTGTCTCTCTTGATTAATACCACCTTTTCACAGTGACCCTTTTTCTGTGCTTCTCAAGGCAGCCTCGATTTGAATCCTTCGGATATAATTTTTTCTTTTCTTTTTTTGGGTTTTTCTGTGATTGATTAAAGAGGGAGAATTTTAAGAATCAGCTAGTAGCATGGAAACTCTAATGCCCCCACCTGGACCTGGACATGTCCCTTGAAACAGCTCATTCATATGCTCGTGTCCTTTCCATTTTGTTTGGAGGGTGTCATTAGTTTGTAGCTTCATCACATTTTGCTCCAGACATTGAAACAAAAAAGAAAAGCTTGTACAAATCTATTATTGCAAAGGTGAGCTTCTGTTCCTTACTTTGATGCCAAGGCTACAGAGGTTTGTAGACTAAACAGATTGATAAGAGCTTCACTATGAAAAGAATAATACTCCTCAACATTATACTGCCAGGGTTTTCTTTTCAATTTCTTAATCTCAACATGCGGTTAGATTCATGATTTTCCATTGCCTTTCAATTAGGATGTGCATGGTTCGGTTTGGAACTATGAACTCTGGAACCAGCTTGGTCGGTATCTTTCCCAACTGAATTGATGATTCCGAGCCTAGAATTGCGAATAAAAACGGTCAATTGGCTCCAACCTTTTAGAACCGAAAATTAGATCTGCTCTCCCAGGATATAGCCTGAAATTGTACTAGCGATGCTAATTCACTAATTATTGAATTGGATCCGGTGCTCGTCCCTATATTTACCGCAAGGTCTATGGGAACCGAGGGAAGTTTTGCGAGGCAAGCTTTACAAAGCATCATGAAGAAGTAGAACTCCAGCTGGAAGGCTAATCAGATAGCTCTCTAGTTACTCAGTGGCAACTTGTACCCAGATTTAGCTCATCCAAAACCCATGGATCTTAGATTTGATATTCATGGTAAGCACATGAATGCAGTTGAAATTACTCAAACTTTGTTGCTGTCGTGAGGTCTGTAGCCTATGTAATGAATCAATCTAGTGCTCCAAGAGATGTAGGTACTCAAATTTTTTGGTCTTTATCTACCTTAAAACTCCATCTTTTATTTTCTCCCGAAAAGAAAAATCAAAGGCAATCAGTGGTTCAAAGCAGAAGCGAGGGACTGCAGTGGGAGCTGCCACATTATGGATTCTCATAGATTTCTGCAAGTTATGCACCAACCAAAATTCACCAGAGCACTTCTCCTTCTACAGTTCAGGTTCAGTGGGTAGGTGTAAGTCCCAATCAGACATTAATTTCTGCTGCCCCTTTTCAGGCCTTTGCAGTTCCTGAAATTGCAGTCCCCATAAATCCTACACAAGACAATCTGATGTGTTCACTCTATCCAGTGTAGCTTTAGTCAAAAGAAAGTGTTTGTTTCAATCAAGCTTCCATTTATGGTAAGTGAAAATCACATCAGCTAAATTGCAACGCTTTTGGCTCATCAATTTTTCTGAATTTTCAATCTCTCGGTGCAACGTGCACTTGATCAGCGGGACATCACCTCATTGGTTTCGGACCCACAGTAGTTTCAGGAAAGAAGAAAGGCTTTCCAGAGACATAATTATGGATCATGCCGTAGCATCATGAGTTGGTTTATAACCATTTTGAGTATTCCACTTTTTTTATGTGGCGATTTTGGTTGGGACCCTGAACTCAATCAAGCTATTCAAGGCCAAATAAGCAACCTCTCCATGAATGGTAGAAGACTTCTTAGCGATTCGATTTGATGTAGACGTGAATTTCAACAGTTTGATCTCTCACTACAGAAAAGAGAGAGAGAGAGAGAGAGGCAACGGAGTAAACCTTTGCTAAAGGACACTAGCAACAGCACATTGCCCATCGTCCATGGTCGTCGCCTAACACTTGCCGCCACGGAGAACTTGCGACGGTTTTGAGCAGCCCATCTCTGATTTTTTTAGGACATTTGATCCAGTCACAGTAGAATGCCTTGGACGTGCTTTTATGCACACAATGACACAATCAACAGTCAAATTTAGCTTCACGTTGACACAAACCAATGGCTTCCATGGCTAGCTCTTTTGAATCTTTGTACATGTCAAGCGTTTTCCGAGAGTGAATCCGAAAGGGACTCCGCAGAATTCACAAAGGGGCATGGCCGCGCAAGGCTCAGAAGAACTGTCGAATCTATGAGAAGTGCAAGTTATAGTGCGTCATCTAACATTCTTAAGGATGATGAATGGTATCGTGTGGAGGCATGTTTTTTGAAGATCACGGTGTTCGCCTGACAAGACGAAGCTATTGGGAACACGACGATCTCTGCTCAGATTGGCTCGTAGGCCATATCTTTCACAGGGGACTTGGAAGCGAGACTTGATAAGAACATCTCGACGATCATACCTTGTTCACACATTAGATATGGTGTTTCCATTGACGGACATTCCACAGAAGATCAAGAATACTTCATAACCCTCGACGTTGATGGAACTAAAGCTTTGATTGGGATTCACACAAAGACGAGTATATAATCCATCCACGCAATTGATGATATCTCATTTCGAAATGGATTTTACCAAAGAATGTCCAGGCACATGGAGTAGCTGGCTGTGATTTCCAATTATCATAAGACCATTCTATTAGCATGCTACCAGCAATTTCCAAAAGTACATTGCGAACTCGGCCGTTCAACGCCATCGCTACTACTTTTCACTTGCCAAATAGCAATAAACATTAGTCCATGAAATACTGGACGTCTTCACACTTACGTTGCGAAATAGCAATAACCAGGCCACAGCGGCCTGCGACGAAGACCTTGGCAAATTTGTTGGAGAGGAAGGAGTCTCCGGTTGCTGTAGGAAGGCAATATCGATACAGTTATCATGTCATTGGATGATAGAGATCTTTCGTTTTCTATGATGAAATTATGAGATGGGTATGCTAATGATAGGATGGTGATACGATGACATTGGAAGTCCGTGGAGAAGACTCGAGTCTCAGCCCGACAACGAAGAGCAATTATTACATGTGGATCCCATCCGATCGGCTTACATGATGTGAGAAATTTCTCAAAAGTTGAAGGGCTCCAAGAAATGAATTTCTCAAAAAAGGAAGAGGATGACATAGCTTTTAGGCTGGTGTTTTGTCTTGTAGGAGGTCAAGTACGTGCACTCGTTCATTACGCTATCATTGACAATAACTGTCGTAAGCGATCGAATCCGAGATTCTTGATGGGCTCCTCTGCTGTAGCCTCTAGGTGGTCCACCAGGAAGAATCAATGTTCCTCCCATCACTTCTTACCAACATGCTCTTGTCTAGCAGCAGACGCGTCACGAGCACAAACATGGGAGGACCGAATTCATTATTCCATGAATAAAAGTTGCAACATGGGAAGAAAAATTCAGCACGCTCGGCAAAGGACAAGATACCTCAAGACCAAAGACGAGCTTTCAACTAAGAATACTAGGAACACGACCGATTAAAAAACGAACAAGTGCCAACGCACTGCAGCCGTGAACTAACACCCCAGCGAATGCATTCGCTAGCTAGTAACTCCGGCTTGAGCTGGCACCATGCAAGGCCTTGCCGCCACTCCATCGCCGGCCACCGCTGCACCCTCCACTTCCTCCGCCACCTCCCCCCGGCAGCACGGCTTCGCCGCTGACTTCATGAGTGTGCGGGCCACGCAGTCCCACCTGCCACCTTTCGCGTACGTCAGGTACACCAAGCATGCACCGGCAGGCAGCACCTGCTCCACCACCCTCTCGCACGTGTAGCCCTCCACGGCCGCCATGGCCCAGAGGTGGGCCCCGGTGCCGGTGCCACCGCCGCCGCACGTGAGTGCGACGGAGAACTCAGTGGGCCCGAAGCACCTCAGCACTCGCTCGACTAGCGCGTCAAGCTTCACGGACTCGGGGTCAATCCCCATGGCCTCGTAGCTCGCGTAGCTGAACCCGTCCTCTGGGGTCACGTGCACAGTGGACAACGCTGCGCCCTCGATCCCGTTCATCGAGTACCCGCACGGGTCAAAGTCAAAGTCGCAGATCGTATGGCCAGGAATGATCTCCGATATCCCGGACAGTTTCGTCATTTGCTTGGCCGAGTAATCGGGGTCCCCCGATTCTTTGAAGAACACGGACGCCTTGCTCTTGTCCAACCCCGTCATGCACATTTCCAGGGTGATCGCACCCGTCCGATCCTCCGCCGACGGCGGCAAAGCAAGGTGGCGCGCATCCGTCGCGGCCGAGTAAATGTGCCAGTTGCGATAAGGGACCCTCGGGTCGCCCATCACGTACGCCTCGGCGAACAATCCCCCGAAGAAGTCGTTCAGGACCTCGACCTCATCCGCAAAGTTACGATAAGGGGCAGGCTGGGCGTGGGGGAAGATGAAGCTGCCGCGCGAGTACTTGACCGAGTCGACGCTGAGTGAGAGCGACTCAGCGAGTTGAAGTATAGGCTTGACAGAAGAGAGCAGCTTCGTGGTCCCGCACGTCTTGAGGATGATCTTCAGAGGGTAGACGAAGAGGCTCGATTCGGAGAGGACGTAGGAGTCGAGCTCGGCGCTAGAGAGCTGAGCCACGATGGTGCAGCAAGCCGGCTCGAGGATGGAGTCGAGCTGGGTCCGAGTCAGGCGGCGGAGGCCGAGGCCCGAGGGATCCGCGAAGATGGGCGGCGGAGAGAAGGTGATCTCGAGGCGCTTCTCGAAGCCTTCGAAGCCGATTGGTGAGTGAGGTGGTGGGTCGTTCCTGGGTTGGTCTAAAACAGCCATTTGTGTCTAGAGTCTGAGCTTGAGGAAAGTGTATCGAAGCAGAGCGATTTCGCAGAGACAGACAGGAGCAGAGAGAGACAGAGAGAAGGGGGGATGAATTCTACTCTACTCAACCAGGCATTAGCGAGAGGGCGTATCAGGATGGCTTCCTCAGGCACTGCAAAACATCAAAAGAAAAAGAAGGACATATTTAGGAACAAGAACATAGACGGTGTTGACCAAATTAACAAACAAAAGATTCGATCTTTACGAGGGATCAGACGAGAACAACGTACGTTGGAGTAAGCAGCGGATCGGAACTTTTCGATGCCACCGTTGGGACGGATGTCTTCAATGCAGTAGCCGAGAGGGACTTCGTAGAGCAACGAATTACTGCTACTGCTGCTGCTGCTCCTCTTTTTCCCACCTTTGGTCTCCATTAAAACATCCACGCTACTATCTGCAACATTTTGATGATCAGATTAAAGCTCTGGCGAAGAGCACACTTAAGATTCACGTATAAAACACACGGGAAAATCTATGAAATCTGACAAGAACGGAGGACGCAACGATGGCGACGAGGACAACAATGGAAAGAAAAACTCAGATCGATACATGGACTTACTTTTCCTTGGATTGAAGATAAACCTGCGCTCGATTTGCCTTTTCCGAGTACACCCAGAAGAACTGTTTCGACGAAGAGAGAGTATAATCTGAAGAAGAGGGTGCGAATGCAGGGCACGGGAGCGGGAGAGAAGGGGAGAGATCGATAGGGCAGCAGGGCTTTCTTGGTTGGGGAAGAGAGCGGAGACAGAGAGAATTTATAGGGGCCAAGGCGAGTGGCAATATCGTAAAATAAAGGTGGGAAAGGAGGGCGTTATGGTACTTTTCCTTTCCTTTTGAGAACATAGAATTGAGGACTTTAACGAATGCGGGAGTGCCGGTAGCGCTTTAAAATATTAGGGTCAGTCCACGCGGGCCGGCGTGCCCTTAGCAGTTGGGACTCGTGGGTCTTTCTGAAATTGATTTTCTTTCTATTTGATTTGGCAAATCTACATTAGATCAATTCACAAAAGCTACGTGCACACAAATATGTCGATAGGGTTTGAATTCCCGGAGGAGCCGAAGGAGCTGTAAATTGCATATGCTTTTTCGTAGTTCTTGCTTGGAGCGTGTCCAAAATGGATGATCGTGATGTTAATCATCTATATGAATACATTTATAGAAAGCTTCCACCAACATGAATGCTTCGGCGATATAGGAGAAGAATATGTAGGATTCACTTTGCTCTCTGTCTCTCAAAGCTCGTATGATGGATTGGTTTCTCTTCCACTTAAATTAAGCAGGTCAGTTCGATCGACTCCAACAGTTATTTAGTAAATAACCGCTAAGTTAGGAGTATCACGGGGAACAACTCTTTCGCTATGTTAGATTCACTAGTGTATTATAGGGGACCTTAAAAATGATGCTCACCGGCGAGAAATTCGTTTACATCGCATAAACATTATAATTTTCAATAACAAGATTGATGAAAAACCGAGGCGACTAGGGCTTCATCGCAGCCTCATGTTGCCCCTTCTTGTCATGTCGATAAGGATATATACATCTGACGTGGAGGTCGAACTCGAGCATAGCATACGCCGGTGACGTCAGTACTAAGTTTTATAACTACGCGCTACATCTTTTGATCAATTCTCTCTGTGGAAAGGAAATAAGAAATCTCAAAAGTTTGGAGGGCGTGGATGTGTCGCTAAGATAACATCACTAGATATACGCTGTTTTAGCGGGGGGGCAAGGATCAAAGGCTCATTCTTATGGTTCCCTAAGTTTAGGGAGTTTGGCTACTTCGTTTCGTGCTCTTCACATTCACTCTCAGTGAGAAGTTGCCGTATGTGCAAGTGGTTTCTTCTACAATTTGTTATTCAAGAAGAGAGACAGACCGGAAGACCTTTTCTTTCGTAATAGCAAACAATCCTTGGCAGCTTTGTTTCATGCTATACCTGCATATTGGGATTTTATTGCATAGTTAGATTCCGGTACGCTTGATTCGGTCTATCACAACCATCTATGTTTGTGGGACTCGCGAAATGGACTGCTGCGATACACTTTTGGGTAAGGTCGGCAATGTTTTGTTTTTGAAAATATGCATTGGCAAAAAGAACCTTGACTATAAGGATTTACATTGGAAGCAAATAGGGTTTCGTAATCACCTTTTAGACAACTCTCATTTTAGAGTAACTTTTGACGTGAGAAAAAAAAGAAGAAAAAATCCAAAGGAGTAGACTACAGGTAGAGAAGAACTACGGATAAAGGCTTGACTAGGGATGGGTGGCACCACCTAGAACCGTCAAGGTAGGCCCCAAGCAATGCGATGCCAATCTCGCATGACACAAGATCTATATCACTTGTTCGTAGCAAGCTTGCTTGTCGAGGTCGCATGGCCCCAAGCAAGGCGCCGTCGCCGCACAACCCAGGCCATATCTCACATGGGTCATGCAACGCTTGACAAGATCTCGTCGGTATCGCTCACTTGCCCCTCCGTCAACCCCCCCACCCCCCTTGTGGGGGTGCGAATGGGTTAATTTGAAAAAATTTGCATAGTTTAGTGAGGGTTAAGTTGAAAGATAGAAAAATCATTAAAGCTTATGGAGCGGCTACCTGCCTCCACCTCTGGCAAGGTAGATTTTGGGTAACCATCAAAAGCTTATTAAATTTAAAAACTTTATATGAATTAAAGAGTCACGGCATCATGGAAGCTTGAAGAAACATAAATAACATAAAAAAAAAACGGAAATTTTCACAATAATTGAACACATACATGTGTATATAATTGAACATCTCAAATATCTACTCAAAAAATCCAAAGGAAAGCTAGTCGAGCGGGTCATGCATATCGGTTGCTATTACGATAGGATTCCATTCCAATCATTTACCAAACACGTGTGAGTGAGAAAGAGACTCGCGAGGGATTTCATTACTTAACTTTCTCTTTTCTTTTGTTTCCTTTTGGGATTGGGGAGATCACGATTTCTATGTTGCCAATAAGGACAAAGAAATGTTAAATCTCTTACTTTCGCCACTTCCCCCACACCAAGACAAAGATCTGCATCCTTCCGGGAAAGACGTCCCAAGCTTAACATCAAAGGTAAAGACAAGAGGGGGATTACAATACTATTTCCCTCTGTAATGCATTAGAGCCTCCAAGAAACTATAGTTTAAGCGAGAAAAAGCCAAGAGAGGTACAAGTGCTAGTAAAACTACACTTATTTTTAATGAATATTGCTTTTGGTTGCGCTTGTTAGCATCCTTTGACCAGTGAAAACCCTAGCTTTTTGCCGATTATTATTGCCGACCCCGGCTTTTGGTGAGGTCCTCATCCCCACAAAATCTAATCCAAAATACCCGTTAAGCTTGCTTAGTTTTATATCGATTTGCCAATCATCTTCGTGGCCGAAACATAATTAAAGTTAACATAAATTAAGCAATCATGTTTTAGATGTACCTACCACCATTCGATGTCAATGCCATCCTCTTGGGCATGGACTCAGCGCCCACTGGACTCACTTGACCCAAAAACTTAAAAAAGGAGCTCCACAATATCATTGGGGAATAATGAAAAGAGTTCCATGAATCAAGCACCGTCCATGGGTCTCCTGATGCAGGTAGAAATTCTGTTTCTGTACCTACTTGTGTTGCAAATATTGTGCAATCCTATAGTTTTATGGAACATCAACTAAACATTCTTTGGTCTTCCATGTGGTTTTTGCACTCCATTGATTAGATCAATGTCTATACTTTGTGTTCATATGATAAGTTTAAAGTACATGAATGAAGCCAAACTGAGTTCAGCTTCAGTCTGCCAACTCGATCTATCCTCGTCATTTCCTTGTCGATAACATTTTCCTAATAATTTAGAGCTCTTTCTCGTGCTCGGTCCCAAAATTTAGAGGAAAAGGAGAAGAGGGCAAAAAAAAAAAAAACAGGAAAAGGGATTCAAATTATTAGGTGCGCATGCCCCTAGAAGAGATAAAGTGAACCCCACGATCCGGCATTCACATTGGATTTGCCTCAAAATTGCTATATCATATTCTAAGTTGAAGCTACAAGTATGCATACCCTGATTTGTTTTTGAAAAATAAACATAATTAGCTTATTCTAATCTTGTCTTTCACATGGAGCATCTGGCGACGAAAGTGGTCTTCGTGATGATATGAAAAAGAATTGTATTAAGTGGTGATGGTATATGCTGTCTGCTGCAGGTGCCATCTAAGGAAGTCCATGGCTAAGGGTTTCAACATGTGGGGATTTTTCATTTGGCGGAATCGGATTATTCTGATGTTCACATCTAATTCTAGTGGCTGAATATTATAACGTCTCTTCTCAGCCTTACCAGTGAAGACTTTATCTTCAAGATATAGGGAATGTCATTAATGTGTTGTTTGAAAACGTCGACCTCTCTGTTTTTTTTTCTTTTCAAAATGATCTTAGAATTCTTTAAGATTCTCCAACTGTAGCTTTTCAATTAACTTACTTCATGGAAGTGTGGAATTGGATGTTGAAAGTGTTAAGTTGGACCACACGGGAACGCACATCACATTCTTATCGGCCAACCAAGTAGGCTTGACGTTAGAAATGCCGATAATGAATGTGAGAGAGGTGTGTGTGCATGCGCGCGTGCGTGAAGCAACAATGACCACCACACACGCTGTTCACTATCCTTGGGCTCTCGATCGCGTCGTTATGGTAACCTTGCTTCATGGACAATTACGTGGTGATGGCTGTGTTGGAAAACATCCCTATTGAATTTTGATGATCACCAAACTATCTCTATTGCTAATGGTTACGATGATGAATGCATATAGTGAAACAGATCATCATTATCAATGATCCTCCATGTCAGTAAAGACGGGATACTAGTCTCCTATCGGTGAACAAGTGCCAATGACAATGGTAACTTGGAAGGACCACTTGAGTTAGCAATCTTGGAAGTTTTTGGTATTGATGAAGATGAAATAGGTCATTGATCCCAACATCACGTGTCTCTCAATTGGTATCATCACTAGAGGTGAGCATGAGAACCATATCGATGGGAACCTGTCGGTTTGAGGTTCCAAGGTATGCAAGGTAGATTCTAGGTTCAAAAAATTGAGAAACCTGTTTCGACGGATAAGTTTCATGTAAGTGGAACTTGGAAACCAGAATAAGTTTTTGTTTTTGTTTTGTTTTTTTGTCTATATTTTCGTACGATCTTGCGGTATTCCATGATGTCCGATGATGAGTGTATAATTTAAAACCACTAGTTTGACCTTCCATTTTCGGCGATATTTATAATTGAGACTTTTATTTTATTAATGTTTCATATTTTTCATGTGTCTAAATATAAATTGTAGTCTGTGGATTGTAGTAGCAAGTATCGGTCATTAAAGGTGATGATTAAGTATAATTAAGAATACATGTGGAACCTATGATAAGGTAGGTTCCAGGTTCCGAACTTAAAACCTGTGACATGGTAGGTTCTAGGTTCCAAGGTATGGATGGTAAGTTCCAAATTCAAAAAAATGAAAAACCTATTCCAACGAGTAGGTTCCAAATTCCAAATGGAACCTGTACGAAACCTGAAACCAATCACCCCTAATCATCACTGAAGATGGTTGCCCTGATCACTTAGTATCTGCACTAGTGATATAGTGATGTAGTAGGTCTAATGATAGTGAAATGCGCACTAGAAGAACACCGTTGATGATTCAAACAAGAGTTGTTGAAGCACTGGATTCCGTAGCTGAAAAACCCGGCTAGACAATAGAAAATCAGTTGACAAGTTTCAGAGACAAGATAGCAGACAACGTACATTTTGGGTAATCTGTTTTGATTAGTGAAGCGACTATAGAAACAATCTCGATGCTGATCGAGAACTTCCCAACGTCTCTCAAACGGCTGGCCAATCATCCTTGAAGGTCTCCAATGGACAAACTGAAGACCAAAGTATATAAGGAGTAGTGATGTTAGAAGACAAGAGTTGGATAGTAATTTTCTTGATATACTGTCTTTGTTGTCTGAACTAGAATTATCACTTATCTTTCTCTGTATATGGTTTAAGCACTATAATAACTTATAGTCAAGTGTACAAGAGTAAGTGCAGTGTTCGTGTATCCTGATAGTGCGATCTATCAAGTAAATGGGACAATACTAGCCTATTGTAACTTGCATTGTTGATTACTAATGATTACCAGCCGCGGTTAAGGCTGTTAGTTTGAGAGTGGACATAGGCTTGGTCATAAGCCGAAACACTATACATCGTTGTATGATCCACTAACTTAACCCTAATTTACTTATCAGCATCACACACGTTGATCTGTTTGCATCACCATCTTGAGTGCTCATTGTTTGATATTTTGCAAAAGTTTTAAGTCATCAACATTCAACCTATTCAACCCCACTCTTAGGTTGCATTGTTAGCCCCAACAGGCTGCATGCTCTAGAATTTCATATTTCAGAGCCACATGCTTGTGTATGCATGAGAGAGAGGGAAGGAACTGATTATGAACACTAGAGGTAGGTCACGATCA
This sequence comes from Metrosideros polymorpha var. glaberrima, assembly GCA_001662345.2. Lineage (NCBI taxonomy): Eukaryota > Viridiplantae > Streptophyta > Magnoliopsida > Myrtales > Myrtaceae > Metrosideros > Metrosideros polymorpha. Next base: position 1,235,281 of record BCNH02000003.1, on the reverse strand, counting down.
CGTTGCAATGCTTGCCTAAGGAGGGCGACCACTATGAGAGAGAAAATGTTATATGTTACTATCACAATCACCATTGACGGTTTATTTTTCTTGTTAATCTATATGCAATATGGGACAACAATTAGGAATAAGTAGTTAATGTACAGTATCGTAGCAAGAAATTTCAAGCCTTTGAAATGATTCAAGTCCATCTCAATCAAATTGGCTATGTGTAAATTCTATTATTCCATGTGGAAAAATAAGGAGTTTTTTTTGTTGGCAAATTTTAATAAGCACCGGTAAATATCAAAAGCCTGTAAAAAATTATTTGTCACTTTCTTGAAGATAATTTGTAGGTAACTTACCAAAATTTTTATTATATTAGTAATTCTTTTGTAGTTGCAGATGACTAGTTTTTAGAGTACTTTACCAACATTTATTTGTACAACTTATCGATGCTTTAAATTTACTTACTTTTATATGGAATTACCAATTTAAATTAGAGTGGCCTACCAAATTTCAAACTAGTCATCAACTTTCATTTGAGTTACTTAGCAATATGTAGTTATTTTTTTTATTTGTTATATTTTCTATTGAAAAACCTACATTTATTTGCTTTGGTTAGCAACTCCTTAGATTTTCTAAACTCTTTTGGAAAACCTAAATTAGCATGATGCACCAACTTTTCTCCCACTAAAGTACCACCTAGTATTGGGTTTTGAACTCTTTTTGAGTTAGGACCTATTTGATAACTCCAATAAGTGAAGATTATTAATGTATTGTCATCTAATACAAATAAGCATGTTGATAACAATAACAATTTTTTACGTACAACATTCAATCAAGTAAAAAAAATCCCTTAATTGGCTAAGTAAGGATGGGGTTACTTATAGTTTGTTTAATAGAAAAGGCTTTCAAATAAGAAAAAAATATAAACACGGCTTGTTTCGTAAAACAAAACAAAAAAATGCTTAAGATTTATATACCGAATTTTAAGTGTTGACCATTTTAAGAAAATAAATGAAAAAAAAATTGTAGAAGATAAGTGAATTTTTTTTGTCATGGATAAGAAAAGTTGGAAATTTGAGAACTAACCAAATTTACATTGGTAATTAATGCAAAAAAATATTTGGTAATGCAAAAGTAGTTGATAACTAAATTAGAGAAAAGTGGGCAATGATTCTAATTAAGGTTGGTGATTTCCAAAAAAAGTTGGTAAAAACAACAGGTTGGTAAGCAAGATAAACAAAAGCTGACAACTAACAAGAAAAGTTAGTATATTTTGAAAAACAAATGAAATAAGTAGGGGTGAACATGGTTCTAGGGCACTTACCAAAAAAAAAACATGGTTCTAGGGTAGGAACCTGGAACCTGACAACCGTATCGGTAAGAACCTATTGATTTCAAGTTCTAAGGTATGCAGAGTAGATTTTAGGTTCTAAAAATTGAGGAATCTATTTCGACTGGTAGGTTCCAAATTATAGGCAGGTGGAACCTCGAGCTTGGAACAAATTTTTGTGTTTTTCTTGGTCTACGTCTTCACGCGATCTTATGGTATTCCATGAGTATATAATCTAGAACAATAGTCTGAGCTTCCATTTCTGACGATATTTATAACTAAAATTTTTACTTTGTTAATGTTTGATATTTTTCGCATGTCTAAATATAAGTTGTGATAGGTAGATTGTAGCAGTAAGTGGTGATCATTAAAGATGATGATTCAGTACAACCGTTCAATTAAAAAAACATGTGGAACCTGTGATAAGGTAGGTTCCAGATTCCAGGATATGCAAGATAAGTTCTAGATTCTAAAGAATGAGGAACCTGGTCCGACGGATAAGTTTCAGGTTTCAGGTGGAACCTGAAGGAACTTGAAATCGCTCACCCCTAGATATTAGCAAGTAACTCAAATGAGAGTTTGTAAACCAAAATAAGTAATTTAATAGGAGAAACGCTGGTAAGTCACACAAATAAAGGTTGATGAATTCATATAAAAGCTAATAACTGTACGACATTTGTAAGAAAGACAAATAATATAAACGTTATAATTCAAGACTAGCTAGTAATCTAATCAGAAAAAAGTCGGTAGCTACTCAAACAAAGACTTGTAAATTCATGTAATAGTTGGCAAATATAAGGTGACGGTAATAAATGCAAATAAAAATTTGGTAAAAAAATAAAAAAAGTTAGTGATTCCCAAAATGTAAAATAAAGTTAATAATTTCGTAAACGTGTTGGTAACTTATCAACAACTTACCGAGAAGTTTGCTAATCAATATATTTTTATTTATTTTAATAACAGTTTTTGATATCTACCAACTTTTGCAAAAGTATACTTATACGGCACGGATCGGCAGAATCGTCCTGGCTCGATACACAAATAATTGGACCTAGTGAAATCTCTCGGCACGATTGCCTACACATGTTTGAGATAGAAAAGAATCTGTGCTGGAGGAAATTTGATCTTTGTCTGTTAGCCCATTTTCGGACAAAATCGATCCCACATAAACATTGGAATCACGTAGAAGTTCGTCTTCCATATCAAGGCAGCCAAGGGCAGGTAAGGTCACCCTCACCCCCATGCTCGCCTGTTCTAATTGTAGGCTCGAGAAGGGCGCCGTGATATCGACACGTCCTGCTTTCCTGTGCATTGCTTTTATAATGTGATGCAAAACGAAGATAGATGCGTCACCTCAACATCGTTTCTTTCTCGAACAGGAATGGAGATTAAATGAGAAAGTGGTCACTAGGGTAACGTATGTAACTTGGGGTTGAGATGGGGGTTTATAACACGGCCAATGCTGCATTTGCAACTACAATGTGACCCCAGCCTTTTCTGTTCATAACTTAAATTGACTATTAAATCAATTGGAGTCTTGAGTAGGGTTGCCTACATCCAAGAATTTGGACGAATTGGACTCACACAAGGTGGATTAGCACAAGACTCTATCCAACGACCGCGAAAGTCTACTTCTGTTCAGCATAGATTCACGTGGCGTTACGCAACACGAACAATAGCCTTCTCATGGAGAAACTGGAAGAAAGTTTTTCTTTCTTATTTTTGCAGGTGATCCTGCTTGATTTTTCGTTACGGTTCTTTGATCTCCGAATTAGAGATTACGGCATGAAGGGCATGGTAGGCAAAAATTGTCCTAAATCCGCAGCCGGTTCCGATCATCCCTCTCAAACTCGCCAAAATTTGGTTCGAGTAAGGTATTCACGGTGTACCAAAAAAAAAAAAAAACAATTCAAACTCGCCGAGAGATTTAGCTGCAACCTCTCGTATGCACCATCTGTTTTATACTTATTCATGTGTAAACTCAACTTGACGAAAATGGACAACCCTCAAATATCTCTCTTTCTCCATCTCTTTGCTATTTGGCAGTCTTGGGGTAAGTTCCTCCCTCTTTTCTCTCTCTCTCTCTCTCTCTCTCTAGCATATTTATCGATCCAAGGTGATTGAATGAGTATAACTCTAAATGGTTTCCAATGGTGTGTAGGGATGATTAATTCTAGGGTGGATCGATTTCGGACTGCAATCTCAAAAATTTAAAAACGGAAATCTTGAACTAATCGGTTGGGTTCTTGATAAAAACTCACAGTCTTTTCTTTTTATTATAAGATCTAAGAATTGCAATATAAAAATGAAAAGATCTAGTTGTCATTAAGCAGTTCAAGGCTACGAAGTTGCGTTTGAAACTGAATTGATCAGGCCGGTTTCGGCTGGTTCCAGATTGAACCAGACTCGATGCTTGCCCTTACTAAGTTACTAGCTAAGTAGCACCAACACCAACACGTGACACGATACGCTGACATATAATTTCTCAAAATATAAAAAATTTCGACACCTTAAGACACATCATATATTAAATGTATATTTTTATATATACATGATAAATTATTATTTTTATGATTATTTCAATTAAATTGATTTGATTCAAATCCACAAATAAGTAAATAATAAAAAAGGTGGGTATATATATTTTTGATATATTTACATTTTGACCCCTAATTTATTGAAATTTTTAAAAATTGACCCCGTGCATGTTGGAATTGGGTGTCGGGATGCCGGACTCGCGTGTTATTAGCGTGTCGGGAGCGTTGACCACGTGTTGAAGCATGTCGTCCGACACCGACATGGAGGCTCCCGGAGAGTGTGTGGGTGCAATCGGGTCAAGAAGCCGTTGGAGCTCGACGAGTTGTCTGTCTTTGGATTCCAAAATTCTTACCCGTATCCTCGGCCCAACTCAGGAAATGGAAGTTGATGACCTCCGGCTGGGGTCAGGCCCAGTCCAACAAGACAGAGAGTTGAGACCATTTCGCCATTGTCTTTTCGGGAAAAGTTAAAAAAAAAAGAAGAAGACCTTAAACCTATTGCTCTGGTGTTAATATAGTTCTCAATTTTTCTATTGAATCAATTTATTGGCATCAATTTAGTGAAATTGACCAATTTAAGCTGAAAATCACTAATGTGAATGTTGGTGGTTCTACATGACATGATTGACGTTAACATAAACAAATTTTAATATTTTTATTTTTATTTTTTATTGTGGTCAACGAGGGTCACCGCGACCCTTGCCGGCACTGGCAAGGGTTGTAGGCCAAGCAATGGTTGCCAAACCCTCGCTAAATCTGATGAGGGCGCCTTTACCCTACCGCAAGAGCTTGACTCTCGCCAAATTCGATGAGGGCGACCCTCACCAGTCACAATGAAAAAAATGAAAAAAATAAATTTAGAAAATATTGAAAAAAGAAAAATTTGTCCACGTTAGCACCGGTGGTGTCACGTAACATAGTCAACGTCCATGATAGCAATTTCCGATCAAAATTGGTCGGATGAATTGAATTGGTATTAATGTGAAATAATTTAGTGTTAAATTGATCAAATTAAAAAATTAAGTACGAAATCAATAGATTCATGATTTTTTTTATTACTTTTCCCTCGTCTTTTCTTACGGTTTCATCAACGTACCAATCATCATCGTCGTTGGCGCTACGTAAATTCTCAGCGTCGATTTTCCTTACGCCAACCGGTGGGACCCTCCGGTGGCATTTTACCGATTTTTTTACTTTTTGCGCATCTCTCCCTTCCTCTCCTCCTCATCCTCCTCTCTCCGCGACGATCAATACGCTGGTGGATGCTCCTTTCTTCACGGGATTCATCGCCATAGAAGTCTCGTGCAATGGCCAACCCATCCTCGTCCTACCCAATTCTCTGCGCTTCCTTCAACCAGGACAACAGGTGACTTTCGAACTCAGCTCGATGCATCCCCTGAATCACGCCAGTCGCTTGAATTTGCTTTCCGTGCTCTCTGAACTCCCTAAAGTTTGAAGCTTTTTCCCTTTTCCGAAAGAGGGGCATGGCTTTTCGATCGCTAAAGCTTGTTTGTCCTTGTGGGGGGCGTTAATTTTTGCAGTTGCTTTGTCATCGGCACGAGGGATGGCTTCCGGATTTTCGATTCCAACACGGGGAAGCTCTTGTATGAAAGAGGTCTGCTGTTGCAGTTTGTCTGACTCATTATCTGTTCACGAGGTCATTAATTTTGTTTGCACTGTCTGAAACGGGAACATGGAACCTCTTCTTTTCCTTTTAGGACCATCAACCTTTCTAAGTTGTGTGGAACTTGTGGTGTCGTATTTTGAGCGAGTTGGTTAGTCTCTTAGGAATTCTTTTATGAAAAGATTGGTTGGATGACAATGGCGACCAAGAAAAAAGCCTATGACACCTTCCCCGACTTAAGCTGAATCGTCGATGAGAAGTGTACAGGCTGTGAAATGAGGACTCCTCTTGCCTTTTCTAGACAAGAAAAGATATTCTTCCTCGTTCTGTAGCCCGTTTACTTCTCGCCTACTTTTCATCTTAAGTGGATGAAGGTGTCAGAGGCATTTTAAGTGAGTAATCTATTACCAATTTTCATATTGTCTGGAGTGGAAAATTTTCAAATGCTTTTGGGGACACCAAGCTGCCTAACTTCTGCAGCTTTATTGTTTATTTCAGTTATGTCCTAAGATTTGTTTGTTTCTTTTATGTTTGTAGCTGTTGGAGCTTTCATCATTGTTGAAATGCTCTATAGCACTAGCCTTCTTGCCATTGTTGGAGCCGGAGAGCAGGTACCTTTCAGTTGATGTGCCTTTTGTTCTTTTTTCAATGACTCATCTGAAGTTCTGTGTGATCATTCACCCATCATTGATGTCATTGCTGCAGGCATCTTTGTCCCCACGTCGCCTGGTTTTGTTTAATACCACAACTGGAACTGCCCTTCGGGAGTTAAATTTTCTAACTTCAGTTGTCGCTGTTCGCTTAAATAGGAAAAGGTGCCTACTTTATTATATGTTCATGCTGGGATTGGCTATTGATGCTCCTTGGCAATCACTAGTTCCCTTTTACTAAAATTACTGGAAATGTTGTTGCAGACTTGTGGTTGTCCTGCAAGACAAAACATATATATACGATGTGAATACTGTTGGAATACTGAACACAATTGATACCGTGCCAAATCCGAAGGGTGAGTTTTGGAAAAATCATCTGATCTTGCAATACTTACTGATTTGAGTGAAGGATCATTCGGCTTTTATAATTGTCACCCACAGGAGTTAGATTTGCATTACTTTAAGACAATATCATTCTTCTGTTGAGATCCTGAAAGATTCAGGCTATGAACTCGTGTGCAAAAGTAGCATGAGTGCATTATACTGCAAAATTGTTGTTTGAGCTGCACCACTGGCTCTCTATGTTATGCGACTACTTTATTCACAGGTAGACTTGACCATGTTTCTTATGTCTTGGTTGGGAGGTTTAGCTGTTTGTCTATGTAGTGACCTATTTTTTTGGTGCTATAGACATTATGCAGAGCTAGACAAGTAAAAGTTGCCACAAAAATTTGAAAACTTACCTATTTGTGAGAAAAAGACACCTCTATGGTAGTAATAGTAGCCTCTTGTCAGCCTGGGGTTTTATCATCATCACATCATGCTAACATGCTATTAATTGTTGAAGATCTTTTTTCAGCTGCTGCATGGCCACAAATTGTATTGTCCGCTTTAATGATGATATCAACTTTACCTCATGTACTTAGCCCCTTAAGTTCTTTCCTAAACAGGAATCTGTGCATTCTCTCCCAGTTCGGATGGTTGCTTCCTGGCTCTTCCTGCAAGTGCAACTAGAGGAACTGTTTTGGTGTATAATGTCATGGAGCTCCATTCACATTGTGAGGTTACTTTCTCATACAAAAGGAACTCAAAACATCACATTTCAACTGCATCTGATTTTCTTTCCTGCCAGTCTATTAGATATTTATCCTTGCGAGGATCTTGCTCAATGAATGAAGGCTGCCATCCACTTTTTGCATGATGATATTCTTGAATCCAGTCAACCAGTGGATTAATAGATACTTTAACGATGATCAAGCAAGTCACTTGTTCAGTTTCTGGTTGTTTGTGTGAGCTTTGTTAAACTCTAATCATGATGTCTGATTCTACGGTGGCCATCCTCTTCTTTGCAAGAGATAGGTCTGAGTATGATCCCGAAACTCTGGTGGATGTTGGAAAAATGGATAGGGGCTATCTAATGATTTAGCAGCGAAAAAAGAAATAGATAAACGATTGAATAAGAATTGAATCATGGTGCAAAAATTCTTGTTGACTAGAATATTGGGAAGAAGAGTTTGAGACTCTGTTTAGCTTCTCTTTGCTGCCTCAGAAGTTGAATGCGTTTGATTTGTGCCAAACAACTAAAGGACTCTGGCCCTGGTAAACTTCCAATTAAACATATAGTGGACGAGGAGATAAAATTGTTTTTGTTCTTGTATAATTGTTATTAGACTTGATTAGTATTATCACTCTTGCTGTAACGAGAAATCACATTCACCAATATTCCATTGGATTGCAGATAGATGCCCATCGTTCACCATTGGCTGCGATTGTCCTCTCATCCAATGGGATGTACATAGCCACAGCATCTGAACATGGAACAATAATCAGAGTTCATTTGGTCTCTGATGCGAGCGAGGTAAGTTCATTTTTGGATTTCTTTAGCATCTATGGTAGTTTGTAAATAGCTGTTATTCTCAACAATAGATGTATGCACAGCCCATGTCTGCAAAACGCATGCATTTCAAAATGCTGATTCAGGGAGCATGTTTCATATTCATGGAGGACCTGTTTAATCTTGTAGACTTGCGGAGAGCACAGTGGTTGAAAAGATGCTTAATTAGTCACTCAGAGCAAATCAGCAGTTGGGTACACAGACACATGTACACCCTGCTTATGCTCCATGATGAACAACCAAGACCTCACTTAATCCCTTCTTATGCAGATGGGGGAGAACACATACTTTTGGTAGCATTAGATTTCTTTTTGCATGTATGCACCAGGCATACGTGTTCTTTTGTGTCTGTTGTTAGCTGTATTCAGTGTAGTGGCATTAGAGAGCAATATAAATAGTCATGAGGCCTACAAAGTCTTTCCATGTCAAAAGATTAACTTGTTGACATTTTAGATGCCTTGTCCATTTGTTGAACTGACATTACATCCAGCATTCTCGTCCGCTTTCTGTTTGCATGTAGTTGTCTGACATTTAATTCATATGTTAGTTTTAGTACTTGATCACTTTTCTGCGGCGGCAGGATTGATGTCATTTTTCTTCTCTTAATGGCATCGAACTATGCTTCATTGCAGTCATATAGTTTCAGAAGGGGAACTTACGCGTCAACAATATTTTCCTTGTCCTTTGGGCCATCATCGCAACTGCCAGACATTCTTGCTGCCTCAAGTTCCTCAGGATCTGTGCATGTTTTCTCCCCCGGTATTGCTGTAAACCAAAGGTGAAGTTGGGACTTGCTTGGATGCAAGAAATTTATTTCAGATTTTAACACATCCAATTGATGTTTGGTTAGTTAGAGGAAGTTTCTATCTCATATTTCATACTTTACTTAGAGAGAGGTGGCGCTAATTTTAGAGAGCTTGATATTCAATTTAGTAAATCTAACTGCAATGTCATTTTTACTTTTGATCAGGACACAATTTGTTTCTCAATATGTTTTCATGCTCTTATTTTAATGGAAGTGCATTACTTTCCCCTTCAAAATTACATGCAGTACTGATTATCTTTCTTGAATGTTGTCTTTCCAGAAGCAGAAGATCAAATAGTTTTCTTGGAGCAGTCTTACCTGATTCTGTGAATGATGTACTCGATCCAGCTCATCATCTTGTCTTCCGTGATGCTACTCCGGCTGGAGTCAAAAGGTAAAGTAGTTATTCATATCACTATTCAAGTTGGGGCAAGATGTTTGTATGGTATGGAAGATGTATTCGACTAGCACTCAATCATAGTGAAGATAAGTGTCTACAGTTGGCTTTCTGGTGGATCTTGGTTTTTTGTATATTAATACTTGGTCAAGGCTAAATAATATTATTTTGTTCTATTTTTTGTGCTAGGACTAAGAATTATGATATAGATTAGTTATTTCATGTTCTTTTCTTCAAAAATTCATGGGTGAATTGCAAAGTGAAGATCCAAATTGCTGGAGGGAGAGAGCGAGGCGCCCCGCCTGGGGGTGGGGGGGTGCTGGTGTGTGCTTAGACTGAAGATTAATTATTTATCTGGTGGGAGAAACTCGGACTGTTGAGTAAGCTATTCAGCTGGATTCCGAAATCCCTGTAACTAGCCAAGTTGATGCTATTTATGTTGTCGAGTCAACTATATGTTCTAGACCATTTGTTTAGGCTCAATGAGTTCTCATGACTTCAACTTTTGTATGCTTTTCGTTGTCTACAACTTATGAAACAAAAATGTTTCTAATCCAGCTATGCAGTGATTCGCAAAGTAGATAAGGATCCCAAAACATCTGCATCTGAATTTGCTGCCTGTAGGTGAGTTACTCATGATATCTAGCTTCTCTTTCACTGTAGTGTTCCTATCTCATTTCTCAGTTTCGCTCCTTCTATGTCCTTGTAATTCTTTTCTTGGTGTAGATCCTTGTAATTTCAGCCAATAGATCAAATGGAGTATAAGGAGGGCATATGGACCTAGATTTCTTCTTCCTTCATAGTTACCCAATTCAAAATGTGATGGAGAGAATGCTTAGGATGAGCTGCATACAATACTTTGGGATGCCTAGGTTTTTTTTTTAAGTTTCTTGATTGGGTGCCACCTATTAGATCTGTGATCCTTCGAAAATCACTAAAAGGCCACTATCTGGATTTTCAAGTGTATCATTGCATGCATATGTTTGAATTTGCAGTTTGTGGCTGTGGATATTGGTCCATTAGATGTTTATGGACAATCCATTCCAGCCTCTTTAGTTGTGCTCCTTAAGTGACTGAATCTCTACGATAACTGAATTGAGGTGCAATTTTTGTTGCCAATGTTCCTGTCACACGATTTTTGTAAGCAATAGAACTTTTAACTTGGAAGATCCAAAGCCAAACGGGATGTCAGTATTCTCATAAATGTATGTTATACTGGCTCATGGCCAGTGCCCTTGAATGCTTGTCAAAATAACAAAGAAGTTCGATCTTTCCTTAGCTCTCCATGCCAATAATGTGAACTGATTCTCCTTGTGCCTTTTTCAGGGCAGTAATATCCATCATAGCCTTCAATGGTTACTTCCAGGAATATAACTTAAGTATCAACGAACAAAATGAGGCCTCATGGTCCCTGGAACGCGAATTCAACCTCTTGATGGTAAATTCCATGCCGTAACACAGCACAGGGAATTTATGCGTTCTTTCCAAGAATTCTTTGGAGCACATGACAGGTTGGCAAAACTCATGTATCTGTCAGCTTGGCAGTGAGCTTTGTGCCAAGCACGCTTCTAATGCCGACAGCAACCAACGAACACTACAAAAGCAATGAAGAAAAATTAGAAGATATGGTTGTGGTCATCAACTGAGCAAATGGGATTTTTCAGAGGTAATAAAGTCAAAGCACGATCCATGTGCGGTCCTATAATACTCAAATTATATGTATCATTAGTTTCTGCTATCCATATTTGCTGAGGGACTCTAGATCTGAAGGTGTCCATATTATGAGTCTACTTATTGTGAAAGAAGACGAACCACCACGATATGTAGTCTTTTTCGACTGCTTGGAGTCCGAAAAATGTATAGCATACGACATCATGCGACTTAACAAAGATTGTCCTGCATAAAAATACTCCCTCTCTCTTTCTCTCTCTCTCTCATGTTTGCTTTTGCTGGAACAAGGTAAATATTTGACTTTCAAATGGCAACTTCTTCTGAGGGAATCAGTCAACATAGCATAACCTTAGAGCCATCTCTATTCAATGATGGAAAAAGAGTCATTGATGAAAGCGAACATGCGCAAGCAGGCTGGCATGGAAGCAGCAACTAAATTCAATTTAGTATGAAGTAGTTTAATCGACAACTACGATACGTTTCCCAAAGAATACCGATATACAAGATCGACATATGGGTCCTTTGCATGAACAATGCAGATGAAACATTTGTATAAACAAAATGTAGGACATGGATGAACCTAATCGATGCACTCTTTAAGCAACAACAAAGCAGCATGCGTAGGGCGCGGGTTTGAAAGCTAGTTTGAAATAAAAGATTGCATCTTGACGGGCCTCAATTAACGTTAGTACATAGTTATGAGGAATAAACAATGGCAAAAGGGGAAATTTGTTCTCTTCATAAAAATATTGCAGCTGTTCATAGTACCCATCCTGCTCAATTTGTAGCCTTTTCAGTTTGGGTAGATTTTTTTTGGGTAAAATCAAAACGTTTCGGGACAAAAAATGTCCTTGATGCTGTCACCGGAATAAGCAAGTGATTGCACATGCAAGTTGCTAGACAAAGAATGGGACGGCAAATGAGTTCGGGCCTTGGCAACTCCAAACCCTTATTTGAAAAAAGTAAGTCATTTTATGAGATAACGGCTCTACCTCACCCATTTCACAAATACATACATACATACATACATACATACATACATAAACTTTTTTCTTAAATATAAAAAAATCTCAAACTTGTACCCGTGTGATACATTTATCCTCTGTCAAAGCTCTGTCAATGAGGACCGTCAAAAATCAACCTACAAGGATACTAGAAAGCAAACAGTATTCGGCATGGCGTCCCATTGTGAGTTAAGCGAAATAAAAAACAATATTGTTTTAGCTGAAAATATCCAACATAAAAAAAGTTTAGGGTAAATATGTCATAGATGACATAATTTTGAGTTTTTGATATCACCAAAAAAAAAAATTCGGATTAAATGTGCCACAACAAGCATAATTTAGAATTCTTTTGTGGCTTTTTCCCTCTAGAGAGGAAGAGTATGTGAACACAATTCCTTTTCGAAGGATAGAAGGGGTTTCTAAACGTGAGGAAAAGGCCCTTTTTCTTCATTAGCAGGAAGTAAAGTTGGCCAAATCCCATGCTACAAAAAAGAGATGGATGCTCCTCTTCTTCCTTTAGTCATTGCAACTACTCCTCCTTCATCTCTCCCTCGGTCTCGGTAATTCGGTTATCATTCGGGTGGGGTTCCACCTAACCGTCCTCTCTCTTCTGATTGGTGGAGACCGTAAACCCCACTGTAGAAAAAACAAGGAAAGGAGAGAGACCTGCGGCAAAGCTCTCCCTTTTCATTTTCTTCTTCCTTATCAAATTTGTCCCAACAAAGCCCGCCCGCCCGCCCCCGCCCGCGCGCGGGCGCTTGCTGATCCGCAAAGCCGATCGCCTTCGCTTCGCCATTCGCATGGCCTTCTTGCGGAGGTTTCTTCCGTCCTGCTCTTCCCTCAAGGTCTGTGCTTTTTGTGCTCTGTTGCACTTACTTCGTGTGTGGGGTTGCAGAAACGGCCCTGTCTTCTGACCCATGTCCCGTTTACTTCGGAATTCGCGTCCTATGGAGTAAAATCTCTGGGGGTCGCGACTTGCGATGCGGGTTTTGTCTTTGGCATTTTCACAAACACGTCTTTCGTCATTGCAGGGGTTGAACGTTCTTCGCGATGAAGCCAGAGCAGGTAAGGGTTTTGCGTCTTCCTGCTGCCCTGTATTGGTTAAAGCCGTAGTTGTAAAGGCCGAGTTTTCGGAAGGGTAAAAGGTTTGTTCTTGATTTGCAGAGCTTGGAGGAAGCTTCCGAGGCCTAAGCTCGATTTGTTCGCCGGACCAGAAGGTCTCGAAATTGGAGGAGGATTGGCGGTCCGAGCATGATGGCCCGGGGTTCAATGATGAGATAGCGAAGATTCGGCATGAATTCAATGCTGCCAAGAAGAGTTTTCTCAAGATTCCTGAAGCACTCAAAGAAATGCCAAAGATGAACCCTAAAGGTTGCAATCATTTTCCTTCTTTTAAACATCATTGCTCCTATTCAAATATATTATTTATTTACATTTGGGCATTACAATCCTGTATTATGCTGATTAGATGCTGACGGTTGTTGTGGATCACATTAGGAATATATGTGAACAAGAATATAAGACTGGATAATATACAAGTGTACGGATTCGACTATGACTACACCCTGGCACATTACTCTGCTAATTTGCAGAGTTTGATATATGATCTTGCAAAGCAGCACATGGTTAATGAGGTCCGTATAATGCCTAAAATCTCCGCATGTGACTTCCATGGCCTGTAGCATGGCTTTTTTATGACGTGATTATTAATCACAATTCGTTGCCTTTTCTTTCAGTTTAGGTACCCTGAAATTTGTATGAATTTTAAGTATGATCCAAGCTTCCCAATCAGAGGATTATACTATGACAAGCAAAAAGGATGTCTCTTGAAGTTGGATTTCTTTGGCTCAATTGAGCCGGATGGATGCTACTTTGGTCGACGGAAGGTGAATTTTTTCTTTTTGTGTATTTGGTTGTTGTAAACATATTTCTGTCTCGTGGATGACTTTGTAGATATTTCATATCGTCTTTTGTAACCCTTTATCATGATTTGATCTAGAGACCCAAAATTCCACCTAAGGATATATCACTGCAGCAACTTTTTGACATATAATGCAGGATAATCAAGTAAATTCTGAAATTTTCAACCTCATTGTGCATAGAAATTATCAGAGCTTAAGCATCTCCTTTATTCCTTTTGATGCGTGCATTTTGGTATTGATTGCACAGAATTGCTAAAGAACAAGTACAAGCTTGATGAAACCATGTCTTTATGTGCTTGATCATCTTATTTGTCTACTCCAATAGTTTGTGGTCTTTTCAGTCATGATTGAAGGTATTCTTAGCTTTCTATTAGGTGATTGGGATTGTTATAAGATTTTCTTTTTTTGCTAGTCGAGGGGCCCACCCCTTGATATGAAATACAGTTGTTCCAGCTCATAGCTTTATGCACATAAATTGCAGCTTTCCAGGAAGGAAATCAATCTCGTGTATGGAACACGGCATATTGGCCGTGATCAAGCACGCGGGCTTGTTGGCTTAATGGACTTCTTCTGCTTTAGTGAGGTTAGTTTCAGCATCTGTTTGCTATTTTTAGAATCTACCTGTAAAAAGCAAGTGGCACAGTAAGAGTTCTGGTGGTATTTGTAACAAATCAGTATCCTACACCATGGCATTGTCCTACTGCTGTCTGTGCTTGAAACAACATCCCATAGACCTATTGAGTGCGGCTCCAACTTGATGAATTTTGCTTTAATTTATACAACAACTGCTTCTCTGATTGGTTCATATGTGCAGTACTGTATTTAAGATTACTTCTATATCTTCTTTGGGTCCCTCTGACTTTAAGTAATTTGAGCTTATGCCACCATATTGTTGTCTAAGCTGCTGCAACTTCTAAATTGGGTATCCTTTGTGTCAAACAGGATTTTAGATGAGGATTTTCAATACCTCAGCTTCTAACCTTGACTTTTGCTCTTTGTTTCTTCTAGGCATGCCTCATTGCAGATATGGTGCAATTTTTTGTTGATGCGAAGCTGGAATTTGATGCCTGTTACATTTTTGAAGATGTAAATCGGGCAATTCAGCATGTTCATCGGAGTGGATTAGTTCACAGAGGGATTCTTTCAGACCCTCATAGATACTTAGTAAAAAACGTAAGTTAGTACTTCCTGTATTCGGGTTCTTTTTCACTGAATATTGTGCTAAATTTTATTGTTTATCGGATATGTGGAGTTCATCTGTTAGTATTTCTCAACATAACAGGGAGAGGTGCTGCACTTCCTGAAGATGCTGAAGGAGAAAGGGAAGAAACTCTTTTTGTTGACTAATTCTCCTTTCTATTTTGTGGATGGAGGGATGCAGTTTATGCTGGAGGTTAGATTTATTCTTGAAAACTATGCCACCATGTTTCTTGTTATAGTGAAAATGAGGAGGTTGATAACTTCTATCTGGCATCCTTTTCCACTACAGCAGAGCTGCTGGTATTGATATCTTATGCATTAAAAGACGACAAACTGTTCTTGTTCTTTTTACCTCTCCTTTGTGAGTTATATGGAGGTGTTATCATTTCATGAACCCTGTCTTGAAATTCTTTTCAGGAATACATGGACTGTAGAGATTCATGGAGGGAACTTTTTGATGTTGTGATAGCTAAAGCGAATAAGCCTGACTTTTACACATCTGAGCACCCGTTTCGGTTTGTATTTTTACTTTGCTCTTTATTTCCCCCCTTTATTGTAAATAAAATTAAGTGCATTTTTGTCTTACTATAGCTATAGTTTGTTTCTGTTGGTAATACTAGGGTTTATTGTGTTTTATCGGGTATAAGCATCTCTTATTGAAAATAGAAGAGAGGGAACATTGATTGTTTTACTGGTTTAAAGATATTCAGAAATGCCTTACCCAATAAAACAACTTATCAAGGCAGCTAAAATGCGCAAAGTTATCTTTCAACCATTATGTGGTTGTAATGACATGCTTTTCATACTATACAAAGTTAGTGGTAAACATTTGCCAAAATCTATTGCTTCTTTGCATCTGCCTTTTGAGGAAAGAGAACAATTGATGATCGGACATTGCTCTGCCTAAAATTGTCGTCTCACCTCAACTGTCGATGCACACATGCACACTGTCTCAACTTGTGACGCAGCCTCAAGTCACTAGAAATTCTGCAATCCAAATTCTCAGTCATCTAATTTTGACAATTTTTATGTAACTTATGTCGATGAATTCACAATTTTAACCTTTCTTGCATAAAAGCGGCTAGAAAATTGGATTAATATCCTAGGAGATCAATTTCTCTAAAGAGGAATACCTTCTTCTATAAGACCAGAACAATCTGTTCAGTTTGAGGTTAAATCACATGCCCGGTTTATGATTCCAACCATATGACCAATTATGCCAAATTTATGCTGTGTCAGAAATAGAGCCACGGATTGTTAATAATTACAAATTGAGGCATTGGAAGGGAGGGAGGGAGTAGATTGCTTCCACTGCTCAAATGATTTATTCTTGCGTTCTGTATGGATGATTCTCGCATTGAAGAGTCTAGTTACTCAGCATGAAGTTTATTAACTATTTAAGTGGCCTTGGTAGTTTATGTATGCCTAAATTTTGTCTATACAATAATGTCGTTTTTGGTGATTTTTCTTCATCAAACATCTGTGCAGTTGTTATGACTCAGAAAAGGATACCTTGGCTTTCACCAAGGTGGACGCGTTGCTTCCCGATAAAATTTATTACCATGGCTGCCTTAAATCATTCCTTCAGATCACTAAGTGGAATGGTCCAGAGGTATGCACTAAGTAGTTGTACCATGTTTGCTTGTATTTGCTTATCTATCAGACAATTGATCGATTCATCTCTGGTATATCCTTTTTGCACTGTGAATTAATTTGTAATCCCTTTTCCTCCTTGTAAGGTGATATACTTTGGGGATCATCTATTTAGTGACTTAAGAGGGCCTTCAAAGGCTGGCTGGCGCACTGCTGCTATCATTCATGAACTAGAAGTATGTTGGTTTATTTAGTTGTGATTCTTTCTATAAAGAAAAGTTATTGGAGTTCATTGAACTTCTAGCCATTACTGGATTTTATATAGTGCGGTGCAATTCAATAATGAAGCATAATGCTGAAGAAGCTGGAACAAAGTTGGAGTTCATTGAACTTCTTTCTTTTCGTACTTTATAGATCTAGAGTCATATATAATGAGATAGAAATAAAAGATAGGGAAAATGACACAAATAGTCCCTAAACTTTGGTCCAATGTGCAATGTGGTCCCTGAACTTTGAATTTCTTCAATTTGGTCCTTGAACTTTAGCTCAATGTTCAATGTGGTCCCTGTATTTTTGGTAAATGTTCAAACTAGTCCTCAAACTATATGAAATAAAAGATCTAGAGTCATATATAATGAGATAGAAATAAAAGATAGGGAAAATGACACAAATGGTCCCTAAACTTTGGTCTAATGTGCAATGTGGTCCTTAAACTTTGAATTTCTTCAATGTGGTCCTTGAACTTTAGCTCAATGTTCAATGTTTGAACATTTACCAAAAGTACGAGGACCACATTGAACAAATTAAAAGTTCAGGGACCACATTGAACATTGAGCTAAAGTTCAAGGACCACATTGAAGAAATTCAAAGTTTAAGGACCACATTGTACATTGGACCAAAGTTCAGGGACCATTTGTGTCATTTTCCCTAAAAGATAAGACAATCAAGTCTTGTGTCAGTTAGATTGTTGACTGCTCTGTACATGCTGGGGAGCACTGCTTTTATTTCCCAGTCATGGTTTAGCTTTCTATTGGTTTACATACTCCTGTAGTTAAATAATAGAGCTGCTACTTTGTACTTACGTCAGTCTTTGGTTATATGCAGAATGAGATACATATTCAAAATGATGATTGCTACCGATATGAGCAGGTAAACTATGATGAATATTATTTTTAATTGTTTGTAGAACAAAAAAGAGTTCAAATGAGGCATGTTAATATATCTATAATTTCAAGTTTACATCATGCACATACATTCTTTGAGCTTACCATCATCAAAACTGTCATCCTCCCCTCTCTAGGTGTATGTCTGCTTGTTCAATTCCAAGTCATGCTATAGTGAGGCATTTTTTCTTTTGGAGGACTATAGTGAGGAAGTTGAACAGCTTATCTATGTTAATTGTTCAGTGACAGTTTTGCTTCTGGTTTTGATAAAACTCTTGGCATGTTTTGAATATACTGATGGAACAGTGCAGTTTCCTATAAAAAAGATGAATGCATCAAGGAGAATTTAGTGTTACCTCTAGAATTGAACTTCAGAGGGAGAGGCCAGGGGAAGTCAACCTCTACAAAGGTTCATCTAATATGATATACTAAATATTGTTAGATCATTTCTTCGGTATTTTCATTTCATAGTGGAGGTGGCTTTGCGGCTATTACTATATCAAGCTGCTTTCGGGTTTGGATGTTTTGAGATTGCCACTTTTTGGGAGATGACTTCAAAAACAGTTCTCCTAACTTGAAGCTTCTTTTACCTTTTATACACCCAGTAACCACAACTGTTCGCTTCTGTCTGAGGGAAAACAGATTCTTTTGTCTTTTCCTTTTCATGATCATAAACTGGGCATCATTTAATTTTGTTCACGTCCAAAGATCACCTTTATTTTTCATAGGAAAAACTGTTAGAAGGCCCTATTTCTTGATTCCGTACTTTGGTAGCCACTCATTGTAATTAAGGGTGCAATGATGTTTCATGCTTCTATATTCAATTGAGAAAGGTGCTTCATCTACTCTGGAAGCAACAAACTGAAGCTTAATCTTGTCCCTAATTTTAACTTGAGTTTACAGTCATGTTTATCTCATGTCATTGACCTCTTCATCACTGAGGTGAACACGTTGTATGAACCTTGTTGGTTATATATGAGGACAGAGGACATCTGTTTGAGTGCCCCAGAAGATCATTTTTTATCTTTTCTATTCTGTTTAATTGGGTAGCTGAATGACAGCGTCAGCTGCTTGTTTCCTCAAATCACTCCATACCCCTATTAAATTGAACATTTGAAATTTAATTCAGATCCTATGTACGATATAAGAGTTAATAATCGATGGACTTAGCTGGCAATTCGAATGTGAAAGTGTGTCTTTTCTTATTAACTATCTTACGTGTGGACTCAGGCAAAATTTCACATAATACAAGAGCTGCTAGGCAGATTGCATGCAGCTGTTGTCAGTTGTCAGAGTGAAGGGTATAGTTCTCTTTTGGAGGAGCTGAATGAGGAGAGGCAGAAAGCACGTCTCATAATGAAAAGAATGTTCAACGGTTCTTTTGGAGCTACTTTCCTCACTGATACTGGTCAAGAATCTGCTTTTGCTTATCATATTCATCAATATGCCGATGTCTACACCAGTAAACCCGAAAACTTCTTGCTTTATCAACCTGAAGCATGGCTTCATGCACCCTTTGATATTAAAATCATGCCACATCACGTGAAGGTATAGCGGCTGCCTTTTCTCCACACTTTACATAAATGTAAACGCAAATATGTTTCGGTGCATGTGTATGTGGATGTGCACGTGTTCATGCATGTTTTTCAGTTCTAAATTTACGATCGGCAACTCCAATTCCCCTCCTGTGCAGGTTCCGTCTAGCCTGGTCAAAAGTCACTGACATCATTCCTATTGCGCTTGGGGAGTGAGAACAGTTTTGGCATCACTACTCAGTTCTCACGTGTAAGATGAAGATTGCTGGTTATTTTGATGTCTTGATCATGCGGGCGATGATGAATATGCGGTTTGAGGGGTCGTCTTGCTGTTTCTTGGAGGATGTAGCATAAAATGGTCGGGCATATATTCTTTCACATTACTGTAGACACAAAAATTATGATCTTGTCAATTCTTTTACCTCAAAAGTCCATGTACCTTTGAGGGTCACATGTACAAATTGAGAATTCCTGTGGTTATTTTCTTATGAATGTATCTTCTAGAGTTAGTGGGGGAAATAATGCAATTTCCCAATTAATAAGGAAAGAGAAGTGTCCAAACCATTGTCTTAAGCTGCTGACGGTTCTTCAATCCAGTATGCAGTTACCCGAAAGAACTCTCTGGCCATTTTATGGTAACTAAGAAATAGTTTGAGAATTTGAACTTTCATTGACGAACTGTCTTCCCACTGCAAATGGGATATAGTCACTCTCTTGCAACATTTAGAGATGACCAGCAATAAGCAATTTTCAAAACAAGGTCTAGCAACAAGCAAAATCCAAAGCACGTTTTTACAGCTTCAAGTCACCATATCCAAAGCAAGTTTCTAAAAATAAATTATCAAAAAAATCATAAATCTATCGCAGTTTTACCAATTCAATCCTTAACCTTTTAGGTTTGCCGATTGAGTTCTAAACTTTTTGTATTTATATCAATTCAATCCTTTTGGCCGGCTGGTGTGTGGACTATTTTTAATAATATTCAACTATTTTTCATTTTTTTTTATTTTTTTATGTTTCTCTTTGTTTTTCCTTTTCTTCGGCAGTGGCCGGCGAGCTCCGGCGATGAGGGCAGGCAAGGCCACTCGGCCACGGGCAAGGTGCCCTCGCCCAAATTCTTGGAAGAATTTATCCGACTACTTCTCCAAAGGCAGCGAGCCGGGAGTCAAGATCATAAATGTGATTTCGGGGTTCTTGGATTCGAGGGGAGGTGTGTTCAGTATGTCCTTAATCACAACACCAATCTGAAAAAGCCTGGCAACCTCTGGAAGAAAACCATATAGCATTGGAGGATATGCGTGCGCTGGTGATCAGAGGGTAACCGAATGGTGGGGTGGTCATCTTCATATTCATCACGGTTCACTTCACTTTGTCGCTTTACTCTGTTTCTTTCCCGCGGAAACTCTTTGAACTTCCGCTCTTCCCCTGCGCCTTCCTCGTGGAAGCTCTAGCCATGGCAGTCCAAGAAGAAGATCATCCGTACCTTCATAGTTTGCCCGACGAGCCTTGGGACTGGGAAGAAATATCTCTCAATCTTCTTCTCCACTCCAACACCGACCAAGGCTCGTACGATCTTTTTTCTTCCTCCCTCTCTCTCTCTCTCTCTCTCTCTCTCTCTCTCTGATATTGATCTACGCGACCCTTTTCTTGTTTCTCGTGTTTCAGAGTTGGGGAATGAGAAATCGCCATGGGGAAGAAAGAAGCACAGGGTACGCTGGTTGGGGAAGCCAAGGGCGATTCCCCAATTGATTCTCAAGCTTCAGGACCCCAAATTCAGGGAATCTGCTCTTCACTTGCTTAGTTCTTTCCTTTACCAGGTCTACCCTTGTTCTGTTCAAAGCTTCAATCTTCTCATGAATCTGTTTACTGAAATATTTGTCGCTTTGTCATTTGTCGACAGAAGAGGGAAGAGGACCCAGAGAATTATTACAGAGCGGGGTTTCTTTTGTTCCATTCTTGCAGTACCATGGCCATCCTGATGCAGGTCATTGCTCCTATTTACTTTTTACAGTCACATTAACAATTGTATTTGTGGTGTTGCGGAATTTGAAGCTGAATCTTTGTTAAGAGACCATTCGGTGTAGATTTTGAGTATGACGAGTTAACGTTGTAATCCTTGTGATTAATGTCACTGTTCTTGTTGTTTTTAAAGGTTCCACGAAAGAGGAAAGTCTTGATTTTTTTTAACTTGGCTTGCTTTGTTCTCTGGGGTTATTTAGTCAGTGGTCTCCAAAGGGGTTTCTACATTGGTTGAGAATTTCGTTTTGCTTGAAGATCGAGTGGGCGGGCAGTTTTCTCTTTAATCTCTTTGAATTCCTTGTGAGTGAAAATAGTTGACAGGTTTTTACTTTTCTCTATTAGCCTGTAAATAGGGGAAAAGGAAAGGACTCTGATACTTTTAACATGCAGGCTTTGTAAAAACTGCTTTGGCACAATGAAAAGAGAATCTAGTGTTTTCTTCATGTGGCACAGAGAAAGATTCTTCCCTAATTTCATCCATATTGCCGGTGATGTTTAGGGTGATGGGTGGATCTTTGAGTTATGGTTGGTCTTATGAAGCAGGAGGTGCTCTTGATCTACAGGATGATGGCTGATGGAAGTCTAAACGAGAGATCATGCATGCGCCTTATCAATGTCATTATTCTATTCCAGGTTATCTGAAATCAACTCAAAAAGAAGCATGTCAAGTGCTGTCTAATGCATTCTCATTACTGTTCCTGTTGTCCCTTGTCTCAGTTAATTAATTGCTTCATTGCAGTGCATTGCAGCTAATAGAGAAACTCGGCAAAAGCTCATGAACTGTAGGCTTCGGAAACTATCATCAGTGTCTGAAATTGGCTAATCACACTCTAGCATTTATCTTGATAACAACGTTCTCATTTCCTTTCTTTTGTTAGTTCAGCCTGCACTGTTAACTTCTTGGTACCCTTAGTACTGTTCATATCCACACTGGAGGTGTATGACAATGTGAGAGCTGTTGCCTTGTCAGTAATTGGCATTTTATGCCAGGTACATTCTATTTCTCCGGTGCAGTAAATCGTCAATGACTTCCTCTGATCTCAGACATGATTTAACTTTTTCTTCCATATTAATGTCTTTCTTGAAGGCAAGAGAATTTAGAGCTGTCCAATGGGCTATTGAAAATGAGGTGGTGGAAGTATGCTTGATTAGCATGGACACTGGAAACGAACTCATGAGAGTGGTGAGAATTGCCCTTCGCGTTCTATAATTTCTTAGCATCCCTTTCACCTGTTGTCGACCTATTTAAGACTGGGCAAAGTCTGTGCGGTTCTCAAATTCCGTTCTCTTTTTATCAGATTGGACTGCACATTGTCGAATCCATGCTTCGGGTTGACTTTGGAATATCATACATATTCAGTCCTGCAGCTGATCATCTGTTGAATAGACTGATGAGAACATGGGATAATTTGGTATGTCTTTTATCAGCCATTGTGGTCATTATAATTTGACATTATGTTGCACAAATCTTAAAAATTTAAACTTTGAATTTTTTCTTTTTTTCAGGTAAATCAGATGGCTGTTGTGCACGACTTCTCTCCTCGAATCCTCTTTCATACCATCCGGTGCTACACTCTCTTATGTCATGATGAAAGGTAATTTACCTCATTTCCCTATCGGTTGTGAAGCTGAAAGGTACACAGTGAGCATTTCATCTTTTGTCATCCAAATGCATCCGGTATGCACAACCAGTGAGATATTTGTGTGACTATGATTTATTGACGTATGCGTGGTGCAGTGCATCGTCAAACTGCTTGCAGCCTAGTAGATGCTTTTGAATCTTCTAGTGCTTAAATTGAAAAATGAATATAGTGCTGCCAAGTTCTAGCACCTGTTTTTCAGGCAAATATTCTATTGTTCTTGATTAATGCGGTGACTCCCGATTCTTAAGTTGAGACCTGGCATTCATGTCTTGCAGGGGACATAATCTTGTGAAGCAGTCACTCCCTGAATCCTTCATCAATGGCACTTTTCATGAAAGCCTGAAGGTATTTGCTGATAATTTGGTATCACATTAAATTTTTTTTTACGAAGGTTATGCAGATCACGCGTTCATAATTTGTGGATATATATTGCAGGAGTTTCCCGTAATTCGTAGATTGCTTTCACAACTACTACTGATTGCCGGTATAAATGACTCATGAGCAGCTTCTTCAGTTAACGAGATTTCATCATTCAGAAAAGAATCAGGACTAATGGTGTCAAGCGTTTCCCGGAGCTGCTTCATATCGAAGTTCAGGTGTCATACTGCATAATGTAGAAAACCGGTTCCTCAGAATACTACTTCAGAGAGAGAAATTACCAGATGTTTACCTTCATCTTTTGTGTTGCGTGTACAAAATCCCCCATAAATTGCATTTTTGGTTGAAATTCTTGGTATGATCTTCGAACCTCAAAAGTCTCTTAACTTGTTTTTCTACCTTCCTTGTCTTACTGTCCATGATCACGTTGTGTATAAGATGACTTTGCAGGTTTTGCAGATTTTTCCTTCTTTAATATCCGATGATTAGATTAGGGAACACCTTTCTGGTGTCATATTGATTGATCTCTTATTCGGTTTTACTTCCGGAGACACAGGTAAAACTAATATAGGACATGAACTGATCATGGATATGATTGTCCTAAAAGCGCAAATGAGCAACTCTTTGAACTGTCAATGTTCACCGACCAAAAAAAAAGAACTGTCAATGTTCCTTTGTCTTTTTTGAGTTTGCGACGATAACAAGCATCGGCATCAATCATATCCGACAAAACCAGGCCTTCTTATGCCTCGGAAGGGGCTTCTTTGGCCAACGACACACACTGTTTCCATACTTGCTTGCTCCTGGACTTAGTGATGGAGGCATTCTTGCGGAACTTGGGATTGGAGAGAACGAAGGTCACCATTGCTTCGTGGCATTCTTTTCCCATCGACACGAGCCTCTCACAGCATTGAGGGATCAGTTGTAGTTTCGGCTTCACGAATATGTGGCTGAAGATGTCGTCCCCACACTTCTCGCCCAGCTTGGCACCGCATCCGTAAAAGAAAGACTCCGCCTCCGACACAGGATCTGTCCCGCGTATGCCCCCGTAAACCGCGTGTGCAAAGGACAGCATGGCAACTCCGCTGGCAATGAGCAAGAACGCAAGGAAGCCGAAGTTGCCCGATCTTGCCATGGTCGAAAGAGGGAAGGGAACGAAAGTGGAAGGCATTGAGATGAAGGGTGAGAGCCGGGTCCATCTTATAAAAGATTTGGGAGGTGGGCTTCGAGGGAGGAAGAAGCATTCACTCCTAGGATTCAGAAACTGCCTGAATGATGAAGATTGCATCACTTTTCCAATTAATGGCTGGCTTCAGTTACAAAGTGGGACTTAAAGGGTTCCTTGTTAACAGATCTTAGAATGGAATGGTGAGTATTATTACATGAATTCAAAATGAAGAAGCTCTCATCACTCTCAAGCGAGACAAACATGGCGATACACAGGCAAGCAAGCAGACCATAACGGCGATCGCACGAGAAAATGACCATATCCAACAGATGCCGGATGATGAAGACGACGACAAATGAAAAGAAGGAAGAGGTGGGGCCCCTCATTTTGGATCCTCTTTTGAAAAAATGAGCTCATTCCAAGTTCTTATTTATAATTTTCCCAAAAATAAAGGTAATTAAACAGTCTTCCAGCTTTCGAAATATGCAAGCTGTGTTTTGTAAGGGAAAGAAGCATCCGGAGCTCTCTTATGTTTTTTCTCTTATTATTATTATTACTTTAAACAAATTGAATTGGGTACAAGCAATTTGATGCTTGACTTCGGCTCTCATTGGCCGGCAGCTGACTTTTCACGAGGGTCACCTTCTTCTCATGCCAAAGGAAGTACATCACATCATATTCATCACGGCTCTATATTGCCTCTTCGGTTGACTTCATGAGCCAGACTGCTTTTCACGGACTTTTCGGGCTGCTGCTGGATAGACTTATTAATAATGCAAAACTACAGCGTGTGCTCTCTCTTTAGTCATATTTAGCTTGCCTTAAAACTATCTTCTTTAACGGTTGCAATGGTTTTTGAGTCCGGAATGTGAGATGGTTAGTGCTATCATCTAGAGGGGATTTTGACAAATCTTGACAAATCTTGACAAATTAAAGCGGAATTAAAGTAGCCAAGATAGATATCACGTGAAATCAGACTTTGAAGAGAAACCATGCTATATCAGATTCACATCTATGCAATATACTATCAAAAATAATAATAAAGAGTTAAAAGGGATATAGATATTTGCACACAAAAGTTATAGTGGTTCGGCTTATTGCAAGCCTACATCCACTCTCCATGTTGATGGCCTATTGGTTGGATTTCATTAATGAATCAATCAGAGGTTACAGACACGAGTAATCTCAATGGGTCTCACTATCTTAGAGTCACTCTTTTGACACCTCTCAAAGATTACAACTTTAGAGCTTACAAAGACAAGTGTATAAGGTAGAAGCTCTCTTCTAGATCCGAAGGGCGTCACGAAAATTTCAAAACTTGGTGTTCGAATCAGAAGGGGAATTCAACATCTGCTCGTACCTCAACCTTGAAATGGATCCCACCTGCCTCGGAGTCCCTCAAAATCAATGTAGATGGCGCTTTCAAGGAGGGAACATCCATTGTAGCAATCGCTAGTGTGTGCAAAGATGCTGTGAGAGTGTTGATCGGAGGATTTGCTCGGGAAGTGAAGGCGCAATTCGCGCTGCATGCTGAAGTGCTAGCCCTAACCGAGGGGTTGGAACTCGCGAGCATGTGGGAGAAGGAAAAGGGAAGAAAAGTCGAATCCATTGAGTTAGACTATCTTAATTTAGTTTTAAAAAAAAGAAGGTAGAAGCTCTCTTGAACTTTGGAATTTTAGATTCACAACTTCTTTATCTTCAGCACCAAAATCTCCTCCTATATACTCCTCCACTTCCAATCTAACCATTATACAGTTTTCAGAGGGTGATTCTCTAATCAACACTTTCTATAAGTGAAATATTAGCCAGATTACTAGCTGTTACGATAAACGTATATCCATTGTAATTTGAGTCTGAATAAACTTCATGATCAGATGATACTACTTGAATCTGAATATTGCATGTATCTGAATCAGCTTCGCATAGAGTCTGAGTCTGAAAATGTCAACTATTTATGATCACGTCTTGTATAGGATTTTTTTTTTTTTTGGCCGAAGTCTTGTATAAGATGACTTTGCAGGTTTTGCATATTTTTCTTTCTTTTGTATCCGATGATTAGACTAGGGAACAACTTTCTGGTCTCAGGATTATCAATCCAGCCAGCAACAGCAAGTCATATTCATTGATCTCTAATTCGGTTTTACTCACAGGGACACAGGTAAAACTAATTTAGGACATGAACTGATCATGGATATATACTGTATTGAAAGCTCAAATAAGCAACTCTGTGAACCGTCAATAGTTTCGACCGACCGAAAAAAAAGAAAACTGTCAATGTTCCTTTGTCATTTTCGAGTTTGTGATGATAACAAGCATCGACATCAATCATATCCGACAAAACCAGGCCTTGTTACTCCTCGGAAGGGGCTTCTTTGGCCAACAAGACACACTTCTTCCACACTTGCTTGCTCCTGGGCTTAGTGATGGAGGCATTCCTGCGGGACGCGGGATTGGAGAGAACGAAGGTCACCATTGCGTTGTGGCATTCTTTTCCCATCGACACGAGCTTCTTACAGCATTCATGGGTCAGTATTCTGTGCTGCGTCGAGAATATGTTGCCGAAGATGTCGTCCCCGCACCTATCAGTCAGCTTGCTAGCGCAATCGACCAGGTAATTCTGCGTCTCCGTCACGGGATCTTGCACGCGTGCGGCCGCACGCGAGATGGACAGCACGGCGACTCCACCGGCTATGAGCAAGAACGTGAGGAAGCCAAAGTCGCCCGATCTTGCCATGGTCGAAAGAGGGAAGGGAACAGTAAGTGGAAGGCGATGAGATGAACCGGTGAGAGCCGGGTCCATCATCTTATATAAGATTTGGGAGGTGGGCTTCGAGGGAGGAAGAAGCATTCACTCCTAGGATTCAGAAACTGCCTGAATGATGAAGATTGCATCACTTTTCAATCAATGGCTGGCTTCAGTTACAAAGCAGGAATTAAAAGGGGTTTTTTTTTTTTTTTCAGTCCTATTTCTAACTTTTCTCATTTTGACTTTTGTTTTGCTTCTCTTGTAGAGAGCGAGAGTTCGCACTTATAATACTAGCGTTCCCACCCCTCCGATCCTTTTACTAGCAAGGCCGCATGCCTATTGGCGGGTTCCTTGTTAACAGACCTTGGAATGGAATAGTGGTGAGCACCATTATATGAATTCAAGATGAAGGCTCTTATCACTCTCAAGCGAGACAAAACATGGGCGATACACAGGCAAGCAAGCAGAGACCATAACGGCGATCGCAGGAGAAAATGACCATATCCAACAGATGCCGTACGATGAAGACGACGACAAATGAGAAGAAGGAAGAGGCGGGGCCCCTCGTCAAAATCGTCTCATCCCCGGTCATCTTCCCATTTTCCCAAACATGAAATTTGCCCTTCAATCTTCCCTCGTCAGATATCGAAATCCAATTTTTAATCACCAAGATAAACAGAATGGATCCCGAGATTTCCTGAAGAAATTTCTTTTAAGCTCCCTTGAATTTAGCGGCCTGAGAAATTGAATTGCTGCCTAAGATCGAAACCCTGAATTTTCTTTACAGAACAGAAACAACAACAGGAGAGGGGAACTATAATCACACACATCTGCCCCCTCCCCCAAAATTTTGTATATCACTTTAAATCAAGAACTTCCGAACGAAGAAAGGGAATATTGTGGAGGAGAGAATCGTTCAATGTAGAGACTTGCCGTGATTGTAGCCGTAATACGATAGGTACCACTTCACGAATCTCTTCAACCCGGTTCGCAGGTCCGTCGTCGGCTTGTACCCGAGCTCCATCCGTGCCGAGCTTATGTTCGCGTGCGTGAACGGGACGTCGCCGTTCCCGGGCATCTCCACCTCCCGCCGCCGAGCCTTGGCCCCCAGGTGCCTCTCCAGTATGCTCACCATCTCCGGCACCGTCACCGGCGACGTGTTCCCCAGGTTGAAGGTTCGGTACTGAGCCGGCCCGCCCTTCTTGCCACCCGACCCGGTGCTCTTGCCCGCCGTGTCCAGCGATGCCAAGCACCCCTTCACAATGTCGTCGATGTACGTGAAGTCCCGGGCCAAGTCGACCCTGTTCTTGCCCCGGTATATCGTGACCGGCTTGCCTTGGAGTATGTTCCGGGTGAACGAGAAATACGCCATGTCCGGCCGGCCCCACGGGCCGTACACTGTGAAGAACCGCAGACCGGTGATCGATAGGCCGTAGATGTGGTTGTAAGCGTGGGTGATTTCCTCGCCGGCTTTCTTGGTGGCGGCGTAGAGGCTGGCCGGCCGGTCGGTCCGGTCCGACTCGGAGAACGGCGTCTTCTCGTTGAGGCCGTACACGGAACTGGACGAGGCCCAGACGAGAGCCGGCTGGGGGTTTGCCGACTTACAGGCCTCAAGGAGCCCGACGAGACCGGCGACGTTGGAGTGGACGTACGAGTGCGGGTTCTCGATGGCGTACCTGACGCCGGCCTGAGCCGCAAGGTGCATCACGTGCGTGAAGGCCACGACGTCGAAGAGCTTGGCCAGGAGGCGCGCGTCGTTGATGTCGCCGTCGACGACGAAGACCTTCTGGACGAGTAGCAGCGACGCGCGGGACCTCTTGAGGGAGGGATCGTAGTAGGGGTTGAAGTTGTCGAGGCCGACGACGCCGTCGCCGCGCTTCTTGAGGGCGAGGGACACGTGGGCGCCGACGAAGCCGGCGGCGCCGGTGACGAGGACGGAGAGGCCGGCGGGCCGGCGGGGTAGGGCGGAGACGCGGACCTGCTGCTCCCACTGGATGCCGCCCCAGGACGCGGCGAGGAGGCGGTTGCCGGAGGAGACGAGGCTCTGGAAACTGAGGTAGGAGGCGGTGAGGGCGATGAGGAAGAGGGCCCACAGGAAGGTGGTGCTCGTGGAGGCGAAGCAACGGCGGAGGTGGCGATGGTGGCGGTGGAGGTGGTGGTCGGTCTTGAATTTACCCGGCGTGGAAGGGAAGAGATCCTCCTCACCGGCCACCAAAGGGGGCATCGCTTCGCTTCTCGTTCTTGTTCTTGATTTCTCTCAACTCTCTCTCTCTCTCTCTGAAAAAGAAAAAATAAAGTTGAGACTTTTGTGTTCTTATCAGCACCCGCTGATGCAAGGGCAAGTTCTAGAGGAGATTTTAAAAGAGTGGTCAACCACAAACAAGGAAAGACGAGAAATTTCTACGCGTGAACGCCGACGACAGAGAGAGTAAAATGGACTGGATATAGTAAATATAATAAGTACAAAATCAGTTGGATAATTTAATATGAAGCTATATAAATTATCATATTTAGAGTCAATTTCATAAAAAAATTTCAAGCCGATACGCGATTGCCACGTTAGAGCGATCACTTGGAATGGTGTCTATTTTGAGTTTTCACTAATTTTTTTTCTATTACGTTAAGTCATTGGCAATGTTACATTCCTTTTGTCTCTATAAAGAATTGCTAATGCTTGACGCGGACAATTTGCTTAATTGAAGCGAATTGCCTGTTTAAGCAAAGGTCAAAGACGAACGCAAAGCATTGATAATTGGTCGAAGATTTCCTCTCGAGAATTGTCAAAACTGGTATTGTTGTCCCCATCTTGGAATTTGGTCAAGATCGGGGAACATGGGGCGCCGCCATGATGGACATTACCGTATGTATGATAGCTTATCGCTGTTCTAGAACTCATTATTCTAGAATTAGATCTTAGCAACAACAACAACAAAAAATTTGACAAAAAAGTAAACTAGAAAAAGTCCTTTTCTAAAATATCAAATAAAAACTAAAAAAGGACTTTGTGGAATGTATAAGTGGCTTGAGCAGCCGAAGCCGGGGGCAATAGGGTGATGGGTTCTTCAGCTAAGAAGAGATTAAGACATGAGGGAATTGAGTGGTGCTCCTGAATTAATTAATTAATTGATTGATTAATTAGCATTAACATGGGAAATTAATTAAGTTTTCGTCTGACAATGCACCTTTTTCTGCCAGCTTGTGGATGCCGAAATCTTTTGCTCAGATTTGCTGCCTGCTTTATAGCATATGTTATCTCCCCATGGAGATATGGTCGGGCTCACTCTTTATGTTATGGTACAATACCATATATGTATAAGCATAAATCATATGGTCCATTCCCCACGCTTGATGCTTTTCTCTTGTAAGAAAATTTAAGAGAGAAAGACACACACATACACATACACATACACATACACACACATATATATATATAGAATTATGGGTGGCGTTGTTTAGGCATACGATCATCTTTCCAAAGATTATGATTGCCCCCCAAGACACAACGAAGCCTACTAACTTTTGTCTCTATAAACACTTCCTCTTTTTTATTGACTTTCCAATGTGAGGCTTGTTCCATATACCTTTTTTTTTTTGGTGTAACTGTTCCATACACTTTTGACACTGCAAACTATATTAATATTTATTTATTTGCCAAAAGA
>BCNH02000003.1:1162324-1203357 GCA_001662345.2 Metrosideros polymorpha var. glaberrima | reverse complement strand
GTAATTTTCCCTTAGTTCCAGTCTCAATTATGCCCCAAACTCTTTTTTGTCTCGTAAAATATCCCCAACTTTCATGTCCAAAATTCGTCACTAGTTTAGTCAAAGTTACCGACATCAGAATCGGTTAGTTTTTCATTATTAGAACTTGCATTTTCATCGACACCCTCACTTTGTAAGGAATAACACCAGACTCCTGATGTTGATAATATTGAAGAAGTCGGTGACGATTTTTGGATGCGTGAGAAGATTTGAAACTAGGGTGAAAATTGGAGATTATTTATGAGAAAAAAAATTCGGGACAAAATCGAGAGTGGAGTTAAAATTTAGGCTTTTTAAGGGAATTAATTCATAGTAGCAAATCATGGGATTTTCTGAATTTATCTAAATGAGTCATGCCACGTAGGAGAATCCATTGTTGAAGATCGATCACCTCTAGAGGCCATTTGGCTACGTTTACATAAACAGATTGAAGATATAAGTAGTTATTCTAATTGAAAGCTAAAAAGTAGTTTTTCACATGAAAACAGATAGTATGGTTACGGATAAAATTAGTTTAAAAATAAAAATCAACATAATCTATTATCTTGAAAGCAATTAAATATTGTTTATTTTTCATAATGAGGAAAGTGATCCCATTTATCTATAATTTTAGAATAATTGATAGAATTTTCGAAGTCAAAAGGCAGCATATTTCTTCTATTTAAGAATAACATGCATTTTCTTCTTCTTTGCAATTAAATTGATCACCTTGAAACAATCTTTAAGAAACTCAAAAGAAAAAACTGTTTTGACGATGCCATTTTTTATAGTTGAAAACTCATCCTGTAAGTAACAGATCTATATGATTAGGAAAATATACGAGTTCATCTAAATTTCAAATGTGTTGCATGATTGTACTAATTTATTGGATTTTCCACTTTTTATCTTGTCCTCAATTTATATAAACAACGACCCATGTATTGTATACTAATAGCGCTTTTTTGTATTTAAATATTAGTATTCTCGTTTGAGTGTTAATGAGGTTTTTTTTTTTCAACTTATAACCCAAGTTTAAATAATAATCAATTTGAAACCATTATACTGGGCTAGATTATTGTTCTTATTACTGGAAATTAAGTGAATATATTATGGACCATGAGTATTACAGTTTATGAGGGAAAAAAATCATGGCGTAGTAAAATAAACAAAGTATAGCTGATTGTCATACATATTTCATAAAATGGTGTTAAGTAAACATTTACTATTAGGCATAACCAATCGTTATTTCTATCAAAAGAAGTTCAAATAAGATTAAAAAAAAAACGAGTTAAAATGATTTTTTTTTATAAAAAGAAAGAAAAATAAATGCAAGCAAACGGCCTTCCTTCTAGGAAAGAAGCATCTGGAGCTCTCTTTATTTGTTTTCTCTTATTATTGTTGTTTTGTTGTTGTTATTATTTTGTGCTTCTTATTAATTATGTTACTTTAAACAAATTGAATTGGCTACAGGCAATTTGATGCTTGACTCCGGCTCTCATTGGCCGACAGCTGACTTTTCACGAGGGTCACCTTCTTCTCACGTCAAAGGAAATAAATCATGTCATCACGGTTCTACATTGCCTCATCGGTTGACTTCATGAGCCAGACTGCTTTTTCATGGACTTTTTGGGCTGGTGGATAAACTTACTAATAAGTAATAATGCAAAACTACAGCTTGTGCTCTCTCTTTAGTCATATTTAGCTTGCCTGAAAGCCATCTTCTTTAACTGTTGCGATGTTTTTTTGTGTGCCCAGAATGAATCAGAAACATATATTAGACTAATACTAGTCTTCTGCTCGAGCAATGCCGATCTCTAGCCCCAGTTTTGAGGAAAAATTGTCGAAAAAGTCATAAACCTATTCTACTTTTGCCAATTAAGTTCTAAACATTTTAAGTTTGCCAATTAAGTCCTAAACCTGTTATATGTGTGCCAATTGAGTCCTAAACATTTTGTATTTGTGCCAAATTAATCATTTTTTACCAACCGGCGTAGACATAGACAATTTTAAATAATATTTTTTTTTCTATTTTTTCTTCCCTCCTCCTTCTTCTCCAATCGGTCGCCAGAGCGGCATCTGGCTAGAGGCGACGAAGCTCGCCCGATGAGGATCGCTAGCCACTGGGCAAGGCTCGCCCTCGTCGGATTTGGCGAGGGTGTCACTGGCCGCTGGGCAAGGCTTGACCTCGCCTTCCATGGCTGGGTGAGCTTGCCCAGTGAGGGTGAGGGCGAGCCTCACCGTTTCTCGCCGTTGTAGGGTGAGGCTTGCCTAGCCACTAGCGAGCCTTGCCCTCGCCGGATTTGCCAAGGGCAAGGCTCGACCTTGCCTTCCATCGAATGCCTCTTCTTTGGCACATTCCGTCAAATGCCTCATGGGCATGGGACTGGACGTCGCCTAGTGCATGACTTGACCATTGGTGTTGAATTCGGGCTAGGATGATCACCATTGACAACAAACCAATTAAGCTTCATATTCGAGACACGATTTGTGTTCTCTCCCTCAAACTTGTGTTACAGACAACCCTATCGACGAAATGTGCCAAAGAAGAGGCATTTGATGGAAGGTGAGGTCGAGCCTCGCCCTTACTAGATCCGTCGTTGGGCGAGCTTTGTCGCCTTTGGTCAGTTGCCAAAGCGGCGACCGACTAGAGGAAGAAGAAGGAGAGAAAAAAAATATATTATTAAAAATTGTTCACGTCAGTGCCGGCCGATTAAAAAGAACTAAATTGGCAAAAATGCAAAAGGTTTAGGATTCAATTGGCAAACTTAAAAGGTTTATGACTGAATTGACACAAATACAAAAAGGTTTAGGATTCAACTGGCAAATTTAAAAAATTTAGGACTGAATTGGTAAAAATGCAATAAATTTAGGACTTTTTTGACAATTTTTTTCCCTGTTTTGACATGTGCATTGATGAACATTGGCGTAAATGAGAATGTCCGGTTCTCGACGTCCATGTCCTTTTGCACGATACTACTTGGCTATGATTATCGTTGCCCACTGGCACCTCAAAATCTTACCTTGCTGAAGATTCTGAGCTACATATCATGGACATCAGCCCAAGGGAAGGCAAGAAGTGCATTTAAGTTAGTGATTTCACTAAGACTCTTGAAGTTCATCTGCCTCAGATTTTTTCTGCTCCTGTTTAATTTATAATCTGCATGTTAGTTCGCGTAAGTTCTTGTGTTGCTGGTGAATTTGTTCCTGGCAGGTGTACATAAGTATGTCAAGGTAGCTTTTGGCTTCAATTTGTCTACTGTCTAGCCATTAACCATAAGCCATAATCCTATCAACTCGGCCAATTGAAAAGGTAAACACATGACAATGTGACATCTCTAGACTTAAGATGTTTCCTCGTCACCATAAAGTAATTTGTTTCAATGTGATCAGAGAGCACAGTAATGGATATCGATAGTTATTAATATTCTTTCAATCAAAGCAAGATGTAGACAGTGAGATTACACCCTAGGACGTGGTTCAGAAGACATGAAATATATCAAGCGATTAACTACCACGGACACACTCAGCACATTGCTTATTTATTCATACTTGTACTAATACAGTTTTCGATTTGTAATTGAGATGATACAACAACATGCTTATTTTCCCTGCCCTTGGTAGCCTCCTGATCCGGACCCGGCCCTAGACCCCGCATGGGAACCAGCATATGAGCCAGCTTCGGACCCCGCACCAGTTCCTGATCCCGACCCCGCGTGAGACCAAGCATATGAACCGGCTTCAGATCCAGCTCCAGACGACCCGGAACCAGAGCCCGACCCGGAACCTGATGCAGACACCGACCCCGACCCCGAACTAGACCCGGAACCTGACCCGGCACCCGCTCCCGATCCAGAGCTGCTTCCACCGCCCCCTAGCCCAATGCCTATCCCGACACCAGCGCCAACACCAATCCCCAAGTTTCCAAGCCCAAGGTCCAGGCCAAGGTCCTTCCTTGCCACCCTACTTTGGGACAACATGAAAAGAGCGGAAAAAAGCAACACCCCGAGGGATAAACACTTGAAACCAGCCATTGCGGAGACCCAAACGAGACAATTTACCTTGGAAAACTAATGGGACTCAGACGCATGCACTGTTTCACTATGTTTGTGTACCAATTGCTGAAGTTATGTTGTGAGAAAGGCGATGTGAGAGGTCACTGCTATATATAGCAACAAAAAGAGAAGCGAATATGGTATGAATGGTGGAGCACTCAAGAGGGAGAGTACGCGTGTAGAGTGTAGCAATGAAGAAAGTGGAGAGAGCATGCGGATTGCTTCATCTTTTTGTTTGGTTGGTGATGGTATATTGGAGTTTTAGCTGGCCAAATTTTGAGGCCAAGAAGACCTTGTATCTGATGAGGATATGCCAGTCATATAATATATGGTCCTAAGTTTTGGATTTGGATGGTGCGGGCAACCGCTCCATTTGTTCCCACAAAGCATAGTGGAAGTATGATACATAAGCTCGCAATAAGTTTGTGCCAAGAATTGTATTAAATTTTTTTTTATGTATGTCAACCCTTAAAATAAGAGATTATGATAGAGTTAATTGCAGTATTACCTCTTTAAATCGTGGAGGACCTTATATTCCGGAGCTTATTATTGTTTCTTGGGAAAATTGTCCAATTAGTTTTAAACTTATTATACGGATGCCAAATCAGTCCTTAAATTTTCAATTTTGTCAATTAGTTTTAAGCTTATTATATACATAGACATAAGATAAGATGAATGTATTACCAATTAAGAATCTAAAATTCTATCCATCATTAAATAAATGTTCATATCTATCCGTTCTACACTCGTATCGATTTCCTTTTAGAACGAACATAATCACCATAGTAAAAGGAAACAAAAAAAAAAAATTTACCAACTTCCCACTTTTGGCTTATGTTGACAACATAACTCATTAGATATTATTAGCGAACTTTAAATGACGCAAATGATCCATGAACTTCAATCTAATGTGCAATGTCGTTCTTAAACTTTTAAATTGTTCAATATGATCCATGAACTTTGGTCCAATATGCAACATTGTCCCTAGACCTTTGGCTCTGTTTGGTAACGTTTCTGTTTCTTTGTTTTTCTGTTCTTTTATTCTCGAGAACAGATTTGGAACATAAACCTGTTTGGTAACTTTTTATTCCCAAAAACTATTTCTGTTCCTGGGAATAAATTTGGAATAGAAACAAAAAGCAAAAAAAATTTGCTTTTTTATTCCAGAATCGCTTTTAAGAAACAAACTCACTTAAAAAAGAATCAATTTATTTTTCTTACTCTCACTCTTTCTCACCACTCTTTCCACCGCCGCCTATGTGTCCACCGCTCGCCGCTGGCCATCGCCACCGCAAGCCACCGCCGCCGGCCACCTTTGTCGGCCACCTTCGCCGGCCACCACCACCGCCCCCGACCACCACCATCGACCACCTCTGCCGCCAACCGTCGCCGCCCACCTCCGTCGCCCACCGCCCCCAGCCACCGCCATCGACCACCTTTGCCGCCAACCGTCGCCGCCCACCTCCGCCACCACCCCCACTCATCGCCATCGGCCACCTCTACCTCAAATAGAAATTTTATGCAGTTACCAAACGTATTTGTGTTCTTTTTCTATTCCCGAAATAAAAATTTTGTGAAGTTACCAAACGCGTTCTTTTACTCAGAAACTATTCTCGAGAACAGAAATAGAAACAACTATTTCTGAACAGAAATTGTTCCTAGGAACAGAAACGTTACCAAACGCACCCTAATTTGTTTAATGTAGTCTTTAAACTTTTAAACATTTTCATATAGCCTAATAACTATATTGAACATTTATCAATAGTTGAAGGACCACATTAAATAAATTCAATTTTAGGAACGACATTGCACGTTACGTTAGGCCAAAGTTCAGGGGCAACATTATATATTGGACCAAAATTCATGGACTAATTGTGCTATTATTTCTATGTATTTCATTCAAGAATGCGATAAAAAAATCCTTTTTTTTTATTTACATCAATCACCGCATCGTCTCACTAGCCCCCATATCTTTCATGGGCTTGTAAGGCCTCAGGTACAAGGTAATGCGAAAATGAGCCCGTCGTTGTAAGTCTTCGCTCTTCAGATTCGGAGTCTCCCCGAAAGAAAAAGAACCCAGCTTTGAATTTGATCCTCCCGGCGTCAGCATCTGTGCGAGTCTCTCTCGAGCTTTCACTCATGGCGGAGGTAAGATCTCTCTCACTCTCTCTCTGGATGCTTGACTTGGGTGTTCGTACTTTTCACCTGCTTGGTTTCGACGGAAGTATGGCTGTGAATTTGACTGAGAGGAACAAATGAGAAAGGAACAGAGAAGGGAATAATCATGGAGCTCCGATTTTGATTGACATACACATATATCGAATAGGATACAATGGCAACGAAAGCTTCTGTTTTCTTTTTCTTCTTCTTACGATTATCTTACTGCCTTTTAGCTTGATCGGTAGGGCGACGCTTAGTTGTAACTTGAATTTTATGATCAAAGTTTTTCGCTTTATAAGAATTAAGCCATTTGGGTTATTGATAACTCGCTCGGTGGATTGAATTGGGTTGAATTTCTCGTGTTGAAGATTGATAGGATCGACGAGTTCTCACTTCTGATGGGTTTATGTTGAATACGAGTACTGGTTTTCGTTTGGTTTCTCAACTTGACTTCATCATGGATGTTCCATATTGCAAATGGAACATTTGGTGGAAACCCTTTTACCACCTTGTCTCCATCATGACTAAGATAGCATTTTCTTGGATCTAAAACAGTGCATCTTTTTATGAGGGCCAGATACTTCAGCCTGGTTCTGATTGTGACCTTTTTCTAGATTTCTGAGAATGCAAATGCAATGCAAACACTTTAGCAATGAATGTGCTTCTGTTGTTTTATCATCGCGAAATATCGCTCAGCTTGCTACTACTGTTAGCATTCAAATGCTTTACTATTGTTGTTCATTATGATCTTCCGGGATTCTGCTTATGGCAGAAACATGCTAAATGGTGGTGCTGAATTGATAATAGATCTTGGGTGGCACTTGGTCGATCAATGGCCTACCAGGGCAAGCCTACTAATTTATCGTCCAAGCATTTATCTGTCTGGATTTTGTATGCATGGGCCCTCGAATAGCTGGATAGTTGGCTCAGACAGAGTCTTGAGCTGAGCAGATATCAAAGGGAAGAGCATCCACAGAATTTCTTGGCCTTGGGAAGATATTGTAGCTATTTGTTGATTCTTTTCTTGATTAGCTTCTATGCTGCTGACTCTTTAAGTAATATTAGGAGGTTGCTATGAAACCTTTATCTACTAAATATTAGAGGCAATCAATAATGTCCTGGCTCAAGTAAATTTGAAACTTTCTCATTTTATACTGTTCTCTCCTTTGAGGGTTGCAGATGTGGCCTGATTGCTATCTCTGCTCACCTATGACTCAGCGGAGTTTTTTTACTTGCGAATTGTCTTTAACATGAATATGTTTATTCAGGAATTCCTGTGATTGAACCATCAGAACTTTACAGAATGTCTTCAAGGAAACATCTTCGAACATCCCTTGATGGACGATCTAGTCAAGCACCAGGTTTAATGCGGCATGGTCCATATCCTGGCTTAGTTCCTCTACCTTCTAGCAATCGGCCATTGGAACCATTACCTCCTTCCCTAGACCTCTTGGAAAATAATATTCTGGCCCAGGGTGCAGAAATTGATCAACTTGC
Organism: Metrosideros polymorpha var. glaberrima; assembly: GCA_001662345.2. NCBI lineage: Eukaryota > Viridiplantae > Streptophyta > Magnoliopsida > Myrtales > Myrtaceae > Metrosideros > Metrosideros polymorpha. The sequence goes on along the minus strand of BCNH02000003.1, from coordinate 1,195,630 downwards.
CGGAGAAAATCATAGATTGGCCGCCACCCATGTAGCCTTAAGGCAGGAGCTTGTTGCTTCTCAGCAGGAGGTACAACGGTTTAAGGCACATATCAAAAGCACGCAGACTGAAAGTGACATCCAGATGAGGGTGTTGCTGGATAAGATTGCAAAATTCGAAGCAGACATAAGAGCAGGGGAGAGTGTAAGAAACGACCTACAGAAGGCCCATAAAGAGGCACAAAGCTTAGTCGCTGAGAGAAAAGAGCTGGTTGTGCAAATTCAACGGGCAAAAGAGGAGCTGAATAAGACACTGCTTGATGCCGAGAGCTTGTTCCATTTGCACGCTGAACTGGATGGCTTGATGCGAGAACACCAGAGACTACGGTGAGTCATGAGTTTGCATTATTAGGTGATGCTGCATCCGAAAAAATTTCATGTTAAGGACGGACTTGGAATGATGGCTTTTTCATTATATGTAGAGCACAATTTTAGGCTAACAACTAATTATTGGTAATTTCAAGTGGTGCTGCTGAATATAAGTGAGTAATGACAAGTACAAAGATTGGACACTTTCCCTGCAGTTCAATTCACCCTCTCTGTTTAATACACGTATTAGTAGACTAAAATAGATGAATAGGCCCTTTTGGTTGTTGGAGAAAGGGTAAAAAGAATTTCAAAAGATAAGTACCTAGCATTGGTCTATGTTCTTTTCCATAAATTTGCTGTATTACTATCTTATTAAAGGTTGTTCTTTCATTCATTACTTTCCATTTGTGTTCTGCATGATGAGAATTTTATCTGAAGTCCTTTCTTAACAGATCTGGTTGGCCAATATGACTTATGCATCTTGTTGATATGAGTGTAAATAATAGGACTGATGTATCCTAGAGACAAAGTTTAGAAATTTCTGGATCTTTCTGATAGTTGTATTCTCCTTCCATCTGTAGCACTACATTTGAGTATGAGAAGAGTTTGAACATTGAGAAAGTACGGCAAATGCAAGCGATGGAGCAGAATTTGATTTCAATGGCAAGAGAAGTAGAGAAGCTGCGTGTCGAGGTTGTGTATGCTGAGAAGATTGTATATGGTTAGTAGTCTTGCCTTTGCTGAATGAGGTGATTATATGTCTCGATTTTCTTCCAGAATTTCTATGTGCTCCACCTAACAAATCTTTCTCATTAATATATAATAAAGCACCGAACCCCCAGGGTGGTGTTGGCCTTTCAAACCCAGGTCCCTCGAATGTGGCCCGACTGCAAAGTAGCAGCCCCTATGTTGATGGTTCTGGAGCTCATCATGGCCAAATGGGTCCTCGGGCTGCAGGAGAAAGAGCCATTCCATACAGTGGGAGCAGCGGTGCGGTTTCTGGCAGCGGAATGGGTGGTGCGACGATTGCTAGTGCAAGTAGTGGTGTTGGCTGGGAAGGCACATATGACCCTTCACTCGCTGGGAGATGAAAAACATGGATATGATACCTTCAGACGTTAGAAATGCGGCTTAGATTGTCTTGCACATGTTGGACATGACGCTATGTATAATAGTATATACTAGATGTTTTGATAGCTCAATCTTTTGGGGTAAACGATCTCATGCCATTGTCCATAGCTCTCTCTCTGTCTCTCTCTTGCAGACTTTGGTCTATAGTTCTAAAATCATGCTTGTTGCTTATTCTCCTACTGAACACCTTTCAAAACCACCATCCAAAGAAAGCTTCTCTCCGCTCTCCACTAGTCTATGCGACTTCTCGCAGTAGCACGCTTACTTCGCTCTTTCGTTGCAGCTGGTCAATCCGCCAATGATGTTTCTGTTCTCAACAATGACTGCATCATATCGTCTTCACTCTGCAACGCTATTGTTGGCAGAGAAACTCAACTGTTCATCGCCTTGTCATAAGCATACCGATCGTCTTCGCCAGGCTTCTGCATTATGAATTAACCCAGCAAGGTGGATTTCTGTGAAGGTCAGTTGTGATTTGGATGGGCTTGTGAACCATGAAATGACGATCTCTTTGTGATGATAAATTGAAGAAGTGCCAAAGTTATCTCCTGAACTGTTTGACCCCTCTGATCGTCCTATACTCTTTCGAGTTAGAGAAACCAGCGCTTTGTTGGCTGATATATGGACACTAGGAAAAGAAGACAGAATTAGAAATGAAAGCCATCCAAGAAAAAGTTTAACTTCGTATTAAACTAATACTTGGATAAGATAAAAGGGGCTCGGTATGTAATTGTTGGAGTCATTGAGTGTAAACTAATTCGCTCGCAAGTAACTTTTATTTTATCAATTTTATCCAATCCGAAAATGGAAAATGACATAAATGGTCTCTGAATTTTGATTTGATTGTGCAATGTCGTCTCCGAACTTTCAATTTATTTAATGTGGTCCCTAACCTATTTGTAAATGTTCAATCTAGGCTCTAAACTATATGATTATGTTCAATGTTGTCATTCTAATTCAAATTAGAAGAATCTTCTTCTGCCAATATAACTTTCAATATGTTAAGTTTGAATTCTGAACAAAAAAAAAAGGTTACATATGGATTATCCTAGTAAAGTATTCATCTTAAATCACAATATAATAATCTCTGTCATCAAATAACGATGGACAAAGTAGCTTCCTAACTCTTTTTTCCCTTTTCAAAGTAAATGAATAAAAAGATAGACATGTTGACTCATCATTTTTTAAAATCTAACTTGACATATAATAACGCCTGATTTTTCATTTGAGCTGACAGAAAGACTACCTCGAATGATTACTTAACAGTTTAGAAACCATATTGAAGAAATTAAAAATCCTAAGATGACATCACATATTGAACCAAAGTTAAGAAACAATTTATGTCATTTTCTCATATACAAAACCAATCAACTTCTTCAAATGGGCTTGTTCTTTGGCCCAGACGATGGGCCTCATTCTACGAGTTACACGTGGCGAACGCTAATTGGAAGGTGTGCTTCCCAGTGGCAAAGAGGGAGCCATCCTCTTGCAGTCTCCTCCGAAGCAAAGGAACACAAACAGACCTCCCAGCTTCGATCTTCTCTGCGCGTGGATCTGAGCGACGCTCAAGCTTTCTTCCAGATCACTCATGGCGGATGTATGATCTCTCTTGCTCTCTTCGTTTTATTCGAACGTTCTTTCTTATACGTGCTTGGTTTCTATCGTGTTTCCCCAAAACATAGTGAAGAGGGAAAATTCGGGAAAAAAATGCGGCCGTCGTGAAGTTCGGCCTTTGAGCAGCCTGTGAAAACGTGTCTGAATGTGCGATCAAGTCAGATACGAGGAGATTATTTGAAAATATACTGTTTTTCTTCAGCTGTTTCATGAGATTTTAGGATTTTAATGGTGTGAGGACGATTGGGGGAGGATGCCAAATTTTCGTGGCTTTCCCGCTTAAAGGGGATGACAACTCCGAGTTGTCCTACTGGTTTGATGAGTAAAATTTCTCGCCTTTATTATGAATTGGGTCGGTGTTTGGTCGAGAAGTTGCTGTACCAAGAGAATTGTGTTGGCCTTTTGAAGTTGAAGATGAGTAAGGCTAATGAGTTCTGATGGGGCAATCGTAGCTCTGAATCAGTACCATTCAGCATGATCTTAGATGGGCTGTGTCATTTGCGTATGGCATGTCGGATGGGGAATTTAGAGGGAGATTGATGACCTCGACGGTGCAGGAAATGGTAGAAGTTCAACATCAGGGAACAACTACGTGGGGACCATTTGAGGCAACTCTCTCATGCATTGTGCATCGGGACGTGTGGAAATGGAGGATTATTCATGATTTGACCGATTTCCTTCGATTATCATTTATAAGAATTCTGCATGGAAATTATTGATTTAAGGACCTTCTTTCATGTTTCGAAATTGCCTTTCTGATGCCAAAATATGCATTGGAGGCAATAACAACGTTGTTAGTGTTACTGCGTAACCTGATTCTGTCCCAATAAATAGACAATTTGATGGCTCTTACTTTTTGCTATAGAATAATCTGTTATGACAACTCATATTTTGTAATGGTGAAAAAATATTAAATTTTTTTAATGGTGCTCGTTTTCATATTCTCGTCCTGCAAATCCAATTCTCTGTGTGCTAATTTTGTTAGCCAAATTTTATTTCCACTGTGTATGACACATCCTTTCTTAGTAATTGTTGATTTTTGTTTTCGAAGAACCTGGCCTCCTGGAGCCCCTAGTCCCTATTCTAGAAATCATTGTTTTAAGCACTTTGCTATATACTCTTTCCTTGTATTTCCAAACAAATTGCTCATTGTAAGACTAAACATTCTGTGACCATCATTTGAATGAGTTATTTTTTATGTTAGATTGAACTGAAAACAGCACCAGCTGATTTTCGATTCCCTACAACAAACCAGAGCAGACATTGCTTCACTCGCTACATTGAATTCCATAGGTATGTTCAGTATTGAAGGTTTTGATAATTGTGCCATTGAATTTGTCAGGCATTAATTGTATGTGGTCATTCCTCTTCTGCAGGTGCATTGCAGCAAAAGGCGAAGAGTCTGGTGACTGCGAGAAATTCGCCAAATACTATCGTTCCTTGTGCCCTGGGGAATGGGTGAGTGTGTCTGCTTGTTCTATTTTAGCACAGATTTGGCTTTGTTTTATGCCTGTGGCTTTGAGTGAGTTTCCATATGGCAGTGGAGCATGCATTCAGTGCGAGCAAAGTTGGTCCATTTTGTGATAAGAATCAACTTACCATGGGACTTGATTGTTTGATATGATGTTCATCTTGGAAAAATTCACATTTCTTTCACTCATTTTGCATTATGAGGAAAAAACTTAGGAAAATTTCTACTTTTTGTCCCTGTACTTTCACGCTTTTTTCGAATTAAGTCCGTGCACTTTTAGTTGTCTTCTACTTTTGCAAATTTCTAATCAAGTCCCTCTGATACCTAATCCGGCCATATCCAGCTAACATGCCTATCGGCCAACCTCATAATATGAAGTGGATAGATTTTTTGAATGTGGACATCTACATGGGCATCCACATTGGCTAAAATTATGCACATCATACTTCAAAGATGTCTCCATTGGCTAAATGTTTTCACATGTCCACTTGGGATCCGCATATTTTGTCCCCACCGTATTTTGGTGTCGTCCGATGGCTATTTCAACTGAAGTTGGTCGGATTTGGTGTTGGAGGGACTAGATTAGAAAATTTGTGAAAGTAGAAGGGGTTGATTAGATAAATTAAAAGTATAGGGACTTGATTAGGAAAAACGTTTAAGTACAGGGACAAAAGTATAATATTTCCAGAAACTTATAGAAAAGAAATTCTCTCCTTCAGCATGTGTTAAATTTTGGAAAAATACCGAAGCTTTCAGATATGTTTGTTTTTTCAGAAGTATACTCATGTCAGACTTCGCATTCATTGTAGACTTCTTGCATTTTCATATTTGTGATGCACATCTGAACTTGAGTATAGAACTGTATTTTGGGGGATTTCACTCTCTCATCCCTTTAATAACCTGTTGTTTGCCTCCTTAGTCAGTCAAGCTTGCTATTAAAGAATTTTTCTTCTGCCAAGGATAATGAGGTTTTGATCTCTGCATGATGCATGTCATCGGATGGCACTTCTCGTCACAAATTTTAGTTATGCCACCCACCCTCTCCATACAGATGTGCAAAGTAGAGGGCATAAGAACAAATATTCATCCTCATCAGCTCAACTAAGCGTGACCCAATTACTACTTTCGGACCAACTTTTCTAGATATTCAGTTCACTCTTGTGGCTCGCCTTTGTAATCTCCTCTATGGTTGTCTCGGTGTAGGTTGACAAGTGGAATGAGCAGAGGGAGAACGGGGCTTTCCCAGGACCTCTCTAATTTCAGACTTTGGCCTTCACTGTGACCCTTATTGGTCATGGACGTGCAAATTGTTATGTTTGTTTCTGAAACTTAGCCCTCTCACATGTGGATTTGGTTCTAAAACAATAAGGCATCAAATGGAGCTTTTTGAGTTTGTCCAAGTTACTTCGATTTCATCATACAGTTCTCTATCTTAGTTGAAAATGTTACCTTTTTCTGGTCGACTTTATCTATCTTAAACAGGTTTGGGTTTCAACCTAGAATCACAACACTCGCCTTGACTGTTGTGTCTCTGTCACTTTGACATGAGATATTTTTCGTGGTAATTGCTTTGCGCGTGTTGGGAGATGCTGCTATATCCGCTCCTCGCTAATTCTCTTTTCGAGCATACCGCATGATACTAGCATCATTCGACCGAACACTGACGCCAATGCTTGGAACTTTTTGTTTGGTACTGTGGCATTATTTTCTCATCCTCCTAAAATTCAGGACTTGACCAGGAAACTAACTTAAGCTAACTAACAGGAGTGTGATGGAAGAAATGCGCATCATTTGCGCACGCCCAAACATCTGACCTTGACTCAGCTCACAAGCGAAGGCTCCTTGACGCTTCTTGTTTGTGTACACAAGTTTGAGATAAACGCCATTGAAGAGTACTGTAAGAAACGTGACAGCATATCATCTGCACGAGCTACAACAGAAGAACATGAATGCTTTTATCTAATAGAACTTCCAAGCATGCAGCTCTATCATCATAATAAATTGATTAATGGGTAGATATTTTCTTTTAACACGTGGTCTGCTGGTTTCGTGGAAGATCAATGATTTGGAATAGAAATGCTCACCGATTCATTTACAAAAGTGATCGAACGAAAAATATCTTTATTTGTGAAGTCCATAGCTAAAGAAAGGTTAGATAACCCTTTCGTTTTCCCTAATTAGAAAATGCATCAAGCAGCTAGCTAGCTGACCTCTTCTATTGCTCGTGGCAAAAACAGAGGCTAATCGATGGCTAATGGGAGTTGCAAAAGTCAAACACGTGAATGATTCTCAACAATTTCACCTAACGGTTGCTTTATTCAAGGTCAAAGACACAGTAGACGAATGGGTTTCTTTTAATATTAGCAAGCGTGATTGAAGAAAGGCTCAGGTCGCACATGCACAACCGTGCGAACACGGCTATTGAAGTATTTCACGTCGCGAGTCAGATAACTTTTGAAAAATGCCGCCTTCACGTCACGGTCCGGTCATCCCGGTGCTCATAATCTTCTTTACAATGAACACAAAAGCAGAGAAAAATACGTGGATCAGCTTTGCTAAATTCGTGTTAGCAAGAGCCGGCAACATCTTAACGATTCGACGCATTGAACAGTTCTTCAAGACCCGTTCTCGTGCTCGTGCGACTGATATTTCGACTAGTCGGTTTGCCAGACAACTGCCATATGTCTCAAGAAATGCCTCGTCCAGCACAGGTTGTTTTCTTGTAATATCATATTGCAACTGCACCCATCATCGAAGTTTTGAGAAATGGCAGTGGAGGGAGACAGGGTCCATTGTCTTGTTCCTATGTGCTTGGATTTGACCCAGCACCTTTCCCCAAAGTTCAGCAACAGCACGACGAATGACGCATGCTTGTAGCGAAAGTTTCTTTAAAGATGGGTTTTAGGACACTGGTTAAGTAACTAAACATCTTGAGAATTAACACTAATAAACCGGCCAAATTCCCCAGAAAACCCAAAACTTTAGATCTAGTCTCAATTTTGTCCCGAGTTTTTTTTTTGGTCTCAGAAAATATCCAAACTTTAGATTCAATCTCAAATTTACTCCAAACTTTTTTTGTCTAAAAAAAACCCCAAACTTTAGGTACAGTTTCATATTTATCCCGAATTTTATTTTGTCTAAAAAAATAACCAATTTTCAATCTATTCTCAAATCTACCTTCGTGGTCCAATTCCAACTTGATGTGGCATTCTACATCGATAACAAATTCACATCAACAAGGCAACACAAAAAAATATCTCCAAAATGAAATTGTTCTGAGATACAAAAATTAGGAACTACTAATGGTGATTTTTGGACAAACAATTAATATGGACAGATTTTGGAATAAGTTAAAATTGGTGATTTTTCTCTTAAAAAAATTAGGGTAGATTTGGGATTAAACCTAAAGTTTAGAGTTTTTTCTGAAACAAAAAAAGTTCGGAGTAGATTTGAAACCGAACTTAAAATTTAAGGTTTTTTGAAAGATAAAAAGAAGTTCGGAATAGATTTGAAATTAGATCTAAAGTTCGGGATAGAATTGAGATTAGATGTAAAGTTGATGGTTATTTATAGAATTAGATCCTAATAAATCATTAAAGACGATATTGATTCGGGGTCCTTTTTCTGGTGACCTTTTCAACTGCAGAAAGGCAGGGAGCTTTTTTTTTCGAATTTGAAATTGGGGGAGCTGTGATTTGTTTAATTGGTCACCGTCAGTCACCCCAGACTCCGACTGTCCCAGCAGTCCACGCCTCTTTAAATCACCAAAGCTCGAAACCCCCACACCATTCTTGCATTCATTCATCACCGTCATCCCTCACACGCGTCGGTTTTCGTCGCCACCGCGAGCAGTCGTTGTAACCTCCACCCTACCGCCGCCGCCGCCGCCGCTACCACCACCACCACCAGCATTATATACCGGGCCCAATCTCCAATCCACACACTTCACTCAGTCGCTCCTCGAGAAAACCCACCTCAAAGATCGCGCCTTTTTCGACCCCGGCGTCATGGTCCGTCTGAGCAACAACCTGGTGGGCGTCCTCAACCTCGTCACCTTCCTCCTCTCGATCCCGATCCTCGGCGCCGGCATATGGCTCTCCAACCGGGCCAGCACCGACTGCGAGAAGTTCCTGGAGCGGCCCGTAATCGCCCTCGGCGTCTTCCTCATGCTCGTCTCCCTCGCCGGCCTCGTCGGCGCGTGCTGCCGAGTGTCCTGGCTCCTCTGGGTCTACCTCCTCGTCATGTTCTTGCTCATTGTCCTCCTGTTCTGCTTCACCGTCTTCGCCTTCGTCGTGACGAACAAGGGGGCAGGCGAGGCTCTCGGCCAGCGAGGGTATAAGGAGTATCGGCTCGGGGATTACTCGCATTGGTTGCAGAAGCGAGTGAACAGCAGCAAGAATTGGAACAAGATCAAGAGCTGCTTGAACGACGGCAAGGTCTGCTCGAGCTTTCAAAACAAGTACTTGAGCGACACGGTCGACAAGTTTTACACTGAGAACTTGTCTGCTCTTCAGGTGAGTTCAGATCTGCCCATCTTTGTTTTTTGGATCTCTGTTATTCGTTCTGACTTTTGGGTTCTCTCGTGTGAAGATTGTGATAATTGAATGTGTAATTGTGCTGTGGTTTCTTCTTGTGGGCGGTTTTGATTTGGCGTCTGGAGATTGTAATGTCGCTTTGATTGACATCTGACCCCAGTGAATCCTTGATTGTGATTAGCCGTGTTTGATTATTATGAATTTGTGGTTGAAAGCTTAGACCTTTTTGGACTTATTCCTGTTTCATTTTCCCACTTTCATAGATGGTGAATTTTTCGTCAAGTTCTTTTCTGTAGGTAGTTCTTTGTGTATTCTTTCTTCTGGTCCCCAAAGATCTCTTTCCACAGAAAGATGGAGCTGCTCTGACCATGAACTTTTGACATTTTGCACTTTTCGAATTTTCTCTGGGCATTACTTTGTGAACTTCAATGATACATCTTCAGAAATGCCAGCACCTTTTTTCTATAAGAATGTCAGGTGGTCGCTTTTGGCAATGGCTATTAAGCGTATTAATCCAGGGGCATTATGCATGCACTATGCCATTACATGTTTACAGATATTTCCTTTGCAATACTGTGTACAAATTCATTGTGCCGTTCTGAATATGATATGGTGGTTCGATATGCATGAGTCGAATGAGGCCATGGCCAATTGCAATATATCAACACATCTGCCTCCAATCTTCTAATCGAATGTACCCGCCGGAAATTTGAGCAACGGGTTTGCAAATTCTGTAGCGCGATTCTGATTGATTGCATCTCACTTTTAGAGTCTGAGCTGGCACACACATGTCTGTGTTTTGGTTCTGCCGTTTAGCTGCACTTGTTTTTATACATTAGAATATGGCATTCCAATGATCTTTGTTTCTTGATGTGCAGTCCGGTTGCTGCAAGCCGTCGAATGACTGTAATTTCACCTACGCGAGCCCGACCGTGTGGAACAAGCCTGCTGGTGCTGTCTACTCCAACCCCGATTGTAATGCGTGGGACAATGACCCCAAGGTTCTGTGCTACAATTGCCAGTCGTGCAAGGCCGGGCTTCTGCAGAATGTCAAGAGCGACTGGAAGAAAGTAGCCGTGGTCAACATCATATTCCTCATCTTCCTCATCGTTGTATACACGGTGGGTTGCTGCGCCTTCAGGAACAATAGAGAGGACAACTATTCTGGTAGATACAAGGGGCCCTACTAAAATGGTACACTTTAGCTGGATCACATGCTTGTGTACATGAGTGATTAGCGGACGACTCTATGTTTTTATTTCTTGTTCAGCTGCTACAATTCGATTCAGTCTGTCCTGTACAGCATCCTATCATCGGGATTCGGTGATTACTCTTTGGTTCATTGATTTTGCGTTACTGTTTGATAACTTTACGTGCCATGAGTTTATTCGTATATACTCTTCGCCGTTCTACCTTAAACCTACAGTGTATCACTAGCTAGGGAAATTACGGCCAGTGGGCCACCACTGGTAGCGGCTCTTACTGCGGTTGCGGTGGTGTTGCTGGTTTTGTGCATTTAGACTTTGGTATGCCATAGATTATTGTTACTGGATCCGTTCTTGACCTTTTCTCTTGAGAGATGTTTTCTTTGTCACCGGGTGAACTTCACTTTTTTAAATGGGCGTCCTTATTTAACGAAGCCTTGGTAAGTAAACGTGTAGACGTGTAGGTGAGCAATCGTGTAGGTGAGGTGGAGCGGAAATGGTTGGTCAAAAGAGGAAAAGGAAAGGGTTGAGTACTAATGAGAAAGGAGGAAAGAAACAATCGGCTGAGAAATTCTGTTGTGGTTGATCTATCCGGTTGGGGCAGCTAACCTAACCCGGCAAACCAATTTCCTTCGATTGGAGATTTTCACGAGCAAATTATCTCTGAGGTGCTAGTGACATGTTTATATAATTGCACGCCCTGCACTCCTAATTCTGAGGTCAATCTTTTTCATCCCAATCAAGGAAGGATCACACAAGACTCTTCAAGAGTTTGCCACCTGTGAGTGGCCCGCTCCTGGGTTTTCTCACTTGAGCTTTTTAAGGACCTGCTCAGGTCTAGTCTTACGGAAAGTGCCACAACCACTATATTTTTCAAGGCATGAGAGCTGCCTTTACCCACCATTCGTCTTTATTGTTTGCCAGGAGCCAGTGGGTAGCTGGGCTGGTAAAACTCCAAACTCGGCCCAAACTCAATCTAATTGGGTTTGTCTTCATTGTTTGGAGAGCAGTTTAAGGACCTACTCAGATCCAATTGGAACTTCATTTGATAAGCAACGACTTTACAGGGAAGGTGGGCTTAACCAAAGATGTAGAATTCATGAGTCAGCCTCTTGAGTATGGTTGGAGAACACTGCATCAGCATTTTCCTGTCAAACCGGTCCACTGGTTACTTTGAATGCGAATTTGATACTGGTTAAACCCATAGAATCGTTTTGCTCTTAAAGATAATTGGGTTGCTTGGTGGGTGATAACACAGATGAGAGAACACAGTTTTCAGAATCTTCTAGCAACATCTTCTTGTTTTAAATCCACATGAGATTGATGTTGGTGCACTTTGCCTCTGTCAATTTTTCAGAAATTGCACTTAACATCTTTGGACAGAGCTCTTCTACATTTGAGGGGTTACCATTTGCATAAAGAAAACTTTGGCTCAAAGGTGACTACTTAGTACTTACCACATTGGCAGAGCCAGGGCACCGGCCGATCTTGTTATCATTTTTTACAAGGCCGTAAAATATAATTAAATTTGGCTGATCATGCTGTGATTTGGTTCTCGCAATACTTACTGGGTTCAAGGTTAATCACTGATTTTGTTGCTGATCCGATAGTGCAGCACACTATGAATTCCGTCTTGTTTTGCACTGAAGTCTTGGCAGTCAAGAAACAGACAAGACGATTTTACTATTGATCAAGACCCATTGAAAAGTTTGTGGTTAAACACTGGGGGTTGCCCCGGTGGCCACCCTTCTCATTTGGGAAGAGTGAGGTGGGGAGTTCGATTCCCTACTTTCTCAAGGGAGGCTAGGGGTGGTAACGCGTTAGTGAGAGAGCAGAGTTTTACAAACTGCATACAGCACATAGCACACATAGTGGCTTGTATAATAGAAATAGGATAAAACAGAACCAAACCAAAAAAAGAAAAGTTTGTGGTTCTTGTTTTTTCTCCTTCAATCATAAATCAATTTCCTTCACCAGCATCATCAGGAGCCCTGAATGTTAAAAGGATAATGGAAAGAAGTACACTCTGTTCTAATTAAATACAGTAAGGAAATTCGTAAAACTTGTCGATCTAGATGGGGCTCATCTCATCAGCTGATTTATCTGATAAAAGAGATTCTGATAAATTACATTTACTACTTGATGGCTTCTCCAGTAACGACTCATTGGCAGATGATTTCGCAGTGTGAGCACGATCAATTTGAAGCTTGGCCTTTGTCTCTTCATTGATCTCAAGGTCTTTAGCCTTTCCCCACAGCACTAAATATAAACCAGCTACTACCCCAATTGCACCTGCCAAGCTGAAGTGGAATGCAGTATGTCAATTCTTTGAAATCCTCAATTTGTACATCAGACTGAAAATTCAAGATCAAAGTATGAAGTTCAACCTATGGAACAGTAAGTCATTCTTAATAGGCAAAATTGGTCCTTATAACACATAGGACTTGACTGTCCAAGATAGGAATGAAGACCCTACCTTCCGGTATATGTTTCTTCGTGCAGAAATATAGCAGCAAAAATGGTTACTATAACAGTGCTCGGAGGGGTGAACGTCGAGGAGAAGAGAGGGCCTCTTCAGGAAATGCACCATGACTGGACGAAGTAAGAAATTCCAGATCCTACAATTCCCTATTCACAACGAGCCGAACAAAGAAGATAGAACATCAAACTTCAGTTATTCGTACGAATAGTTCCAATTATGACAACTTTTATATGGTATCTCGTGTTGAGATGAACAGCTTTGATGTAGTTACTTACAGCATACAGAATAGCAGCTATTCCGAGCTTGGAATGGATCTTCCATGCTTCAGGATCTTGTTCTAGGAATAATGTAATGACTGCACATTGAATTGTGGATATAAAACACATTTAAGCCGATAGAGATAGATGGTCAGGATGGATCGCTGACAATGGGACCTGATTAGAAAATTATTGGCTACTTCAGTGAACCTAATGGCATGTATGCGAGTTTCGGTGGATTACAGTGCAATACCTGCAGAATCAACCAAATCGACCAGCAACAAGCACTTCCAGAGAGAAGTACGCAACCCAGCAACCAACTGTTGCCTTCAGAAGCAAAAACAGACTTTGCACGTAGATGGAACCCTGCATTTAGAAGCTTTGGTCCCCTGAGAAACGCCATAACAATCGCTCCACTGACGCAGAATGCCGTGTCCAATATCTTGGCAATGCTTCTTGGACTTCTTCCATTAACGTTCTCCATTCTCAAGTTCTAAAGCAACAAAGAATGCGGAATATCAGTGATTGGATTTCCTATATCAGAACTTATGTTCCTAATAACCACATTTGAGTTTCCAAGTATTTTAGGCGTGTGATCATCCTTTAGATATTGGTCGTTGATTCGATTTCTTCAAGCTCAAGAAAACGTTTGTTTGTTCTTCATTAGCTTAATTCGGGTCATTGGCGTTTAATTAGTTTTGACTTTAATTATGGGGACTGTGGAGGTCAATTATTTCCTTTAGTCTGCTTATTTGAATTCCTCAAGAGTAATCGGAGCACAGTTTTGTGTACTTACCCAACAACAGACGCCATTAGAAATGTGGTTGCAGGGTTAAGATTGTTCGTTGCACTAGCGATCGATGATGAGGCTAAGTACATACCCTCTTAGTAAAAGTTTTGATTGATTGTTATCCTGCAAATGTCCATTCTCACAAATCATAAGATCTTCGAGGTGAAAAGCACAAACGTATTATTTGACATGACCTAAGTGATTGAACTGCTGAGGGAAACTTACCCAATGAGAGATGCTGAGAATATCACAGAGAAGCTCTTCCATCCCAACGAAGTCCTGTGAGACTTCCTGCAAAAGCTCAAAATTGAGAGAGAGAGAGAGAGAGTGAGTCCAGCAGAACAGTTCAGTACCTCCACAAGAAGGCAACAGGTGAAATGAAAAGTGTGGCTGTGGCTTGTCTATACACAACAAAGACTCTAGGGCTCAACCCTTGTAAAAAAGAAGCTCTAGCGAACAGAGCAAGACCTGCATAAGTAAACTGCAGGCCAAACATGGCCATCACAGGCTTGTTATCATCAAAACCACCCATCCTTTTTTTGAGCTTCTCAAATGATATCACTTAAACTCAATATGAAGCCACACTGGCTGAAAGATGTAAGTAGTGGGGAACAATGGGTTGGTGTTTGCATTTACACTTCTTTGTGTACAAACTTACAAATCAGAGACATAGAGAAAGTCGTGACCCTTATGTTCCTGAGAATGTAAGCTCATGGAAAAGAAAAGGAGAAAGATGCAATAAAATCGGGAAAATTGTCAAAAAAATCCTAAATCTATTGCACTTTTGCCAAATCAGTCCTAAACCTTTTAAATTTGCCAATTCAGTCTTAAACCTTTTAAGTTTGCCAATTTCGTAAACCTTTTAAATTTGTGCCAATTTAGTCATAACATTTAAGTCCTCATTTAGATTTTTAGGACTGAATTGACACAAATTTAAAAGATTTAGGACTTAATTTGGCGCAAACTTAAAAAGTTTATGACTGAATTAGCAAACTTAAAAGGTTTAGAACTGAATTGACAAAAATGCAATAGGTTTAAGACTTTTTTGACAATTTTTCCCAATAAAATCAGAATTGCCTCGAGATGGCATCAGGTTTTACAGTAACTTGTTCAATATTTGGAATGATTTACGTTGATGGCCACCCAAAAAAACAACTTAAATATTATTAAAATACCATAACAGTACTAATGATTCTCGTGCAAGATGCTGTCTTTCCTAATCTTATGTCTGAGTTTGGAAGGTTGAATATCAGAGGAAAGAATTAATAGGGAAAGCAAGACGGGTAGGTTCTAAGTTCATAAAATGAGAAACTTATTCTAACGAGTAAGTTCTAGGTTCCAAGTGAAATCTATATGGAATCTGGAACCGCTCACCCCAAATGACTGGTGGCGGAGACCGGCGACCCATATGAGTCACTAGCAGGTCGTGGACTTGTGAGTGTAAAGACGAGCATTATGTTATGCTAAATTTATTGTTTCTTTTTTTGTTCCCGAAAACAAAAAAGTAGGTTTTTTTTTACCTTTTATCTCTATCCCAAATCTATTCCCTAGCCATTGATTTATTCCAGGGAATAAAAAAATTAACCGACATTTCCATTTTTGTTTTATATTCTAGGTAACAAAAGAACAAAAAATAAAACTAAAAACGTTACCAAACGTGCCCTTGTTATCCAAGGGAGAAGTGTCTGGCTTTCCCTTCAGGCCCAAAAGGTAAGGCCTTTAATCTTTGGAATCATAGTTTCATACCTTACTCAAGACTTTCCCACATGTTTGGGCTCAATACCTAAAAAAAAAAACTCCAAATTTTAGGTATTATCCTAATTATATCTAAAACTTTTTGTCTCATAAAAAACCCCAACTTTTATTTTTGTCTCAAATCTACCAGTGTTACCTTTTCGTCTAAAATGGCCGTTAGTGAATTTACGTGAAAATGCCACGTCATTAATGAATTTCACCTCAGTATGCTGACTAGGACAAATCGTTTACAAAACGACATCTTCTTGATGAGCAATAAGAAGAGTGAAGGCAAGAGTGAGGGCAATTAAAAAGCCAAACCCTAATTTCTCATCAAGAAGACGTCGTTTTGTAAACGATTTGTCCCAATCAACTTATTGCGGTGAAATTCATTAATGACGTGACATTTCCATTTAGGTTCACTAACGGTCATTTTGGACGGAAAAATAACGTTGGTAGATATAGGAAAAAAAATAAAAGTTTAAGGTTTTATATGAGATAAAAAAAAATTTATATAATTGGGACAATACATAAAGTTGGGGTTTATTTGGGTATTTGGCCCACATGTTTGTGTCGCTTCACAGAACCAATTCCCTATCTTCTCACCAAATTTCTGTGAATAGTCTGTCGGGTCGCCTTCCTTCAAGGAAGTTGAACTTTCGGAGACACTTCAAGAACTCGATTAATCTGGTCGGATCCCGTCAAATGACCAGATGTTCTTTCACCCCGGTGGAGGTTACTTATGAAGAGGATAAACAGGACATGTCATCCCCGCATGGCGGGGCCAGCTCCACATTCAAGGATCCCAAGTGGTGGCATACGTCTCTGCTTCTTTTCGTTTTGGGTTTCATCTAGCAACAAATGGAATGCATCGTGGTCCTTAAACAAGGAAGGCCTGCGGACACAATGGCCAGAGGAGTTTCTTGTGCATGACAATATGGATGGAGGATAAGTTTCATGCTGAAACTCAAAAAATGGGATCTCTCTCTCTCTCTCTCTCTCTCTCTCGTTGTAGTTGACCACCATAGCTCATTAATTCATGACATTGAGGCATGAATAACATCATCTTGTTTAAGTCACTGTACATGTCATGAGGTTGATGTTGGTACAGAGCTCTTCTGCATTTGAGGGGATTCCATCTGCGTAAAGAGAACTTTGGCTCACGGGTGACTACTTAGCACATTGGCAGAGCCAGGGCACGGGACGATCTTGTTATCACAACTTGAAAGGTCCGTTCAACATGAATGACTTTGGCTGATCATGCTGTGATTTATTCCTTGCAATTCTTACTGGTTGCAAGTTTCATCACTGATTTTATTGCTGATTTGGTAGCGTAACACCCTATGAATTACATCTTGTCTTACACTGAAGTCTTGGCAGTCAAGAAACGGACAATGCGATAGTACTGTTGATAAATACCCATTTAAAAGTTCGTGGTTCGTGTATTTTTCCCCTCAATCATGAAACTATACTAAATGATTTTCCTTCTCCTGCTGGCATTTCAATAGTTGGTACAAACAACATTTGGAATCCTACATGTAAAAGGACAATGAAAAGAAGTACACTCTGTGCTATTCAAATGCAGAAAGGGAATTCGCAAAATTTGTCAATCTAGACAGGGTTTGTTTCATCAGCTGATATATCTGATAAAAGAGGTTCCTGTAAGTCACATTTACAAGTTGATAGCTTCTCCAGTGACGACCCATCGACAGATGGTTTCACGGTGTGACCACAATCAATTTGAAGCTTGGGCTCTGTCTCTTTATTGATCTCAACAAGGTCTTTAGCTTTACCCCACAGCACTAAATATAAACCAGCTACTACCCCAATTGCACCTGCCAAGCTGCAGTAGAATACAATATGTCAGTTTCTTTGAAAAGCCTTTGTACATGAGACAAAATTCAAGATGGAAGTATGAAGTTCAACCTTTGGAATAGGCAAAATTATTCCTTAAAACATAAGACTGACTCTCCAAGATAGGAACGAAGACACTACCTTCCGATATATATTTCTTCATGCAGAAATATAGCAGCCAAAATGGTTACTATAACAGCGCACAGAGGGTTGAACATCGCGGAGAAGAGAGGGCCTCTTTGGGAGATGCACCACGACTGGACGAAGAAAGAAATTCCAGATCCTACAATTCCCTATTTACAATAATTCAAACAAAGAAACTAGGACGTCAAACTTCAGTAATTCGTACGAGTGGTTCCAATAAGAACATATGAATCATTCATATGGTATTGCGTGTTGATATGAACAGCGGATGTAGTTACTTACAGCATACAAAATAGCAGCTATTCCAAGCTTGGAATGGAGCTTCCATGCTTCAGGATCTTGTTCTAGGAATAATGTGATGACTGCACATTGAATTGTGGATATAAAACACATCCAAGCTGATAAAGATAGATGGTCAGGATGGCTTGCCGACATTGGGACCTGAGTAGGAAATTATTGGCTGCTTAAGTGACCTTAGTGGCATGTATGTGAGTTTCGACAGATTATAGTTCAATACCTGAAGAATCAGCCAAATCGACCAGCAACAAGCGCTTCCAATGAGAAATACACAACCCAGCAACCAACTGTCGCCTTCAGAAGCAAAGATAGACCGCGTGTGTAAATGGAACTCTGCATTTAGAAGCTTTGGTCCCCTGAGCAACGCCATAACAATCGCTCCGCCTACGCAGACTGCTGTGCCCAATATCTTGGCAATGCTTCTTGGACTTCTTACATTAACCTTCTCCATTCTCAAGTTTTTAAGCAACAAAGAAATGTGGAATGTCAGTGATTAGATTACCCACATCAGAACATATGTTACTAATAACCACATCTGAGTTTCAAAATACTTCTTTGAGGTGTGTGATCCTCTTTAGATATTAGTCATTGATTTAAGCTCAAGAGAACATCTGTTTGTTCTTCATTAGCTTAATTGAGGCCGTTGGCATTTAATTAGTTTCTACTTTAATTATGGGGACTGTGGAGGGCAATTATTTCTGATAGTCTGTTTAATTTGAATTCCTCAAGAATAATCGGAACACAGTTGTGTGTATGTACCCAAGAGCGGACGCCATTAGAAATGTGGTTGCAGGGACAAGGTTGCCTGTTGCACTGGCCATCGATGATGAGGCTAAGTACATACCCTCAAAGTAGAAGTTTTGACTGATTGCTACCCTGCAAATATCCATTCTCATAGATCATATGATGTTCGTGCTGAAAAGCACAAACATAATATTTGACATGACCTAAATAATTTAACTTCTGAAGGAAACTTACCCAATGAATGATGCCAAGAATATCAAAGAGAAACTCTTCAATCCCAACGAAGTCCTGTGAGACTTCCTGCAAAAAATCAAGATTGAGAGAGAGAGAGAGAGAGAGAGAAAGCCCAACAGAACAGTTCAGTACCTCCACAAGAAGGCAACAGGTGAAATGAAAAGAGTGGCTGCAGCTTGTCTATACACAACAAAGACTCTAGGGCTCAACCCTTGTAAAAGAGAAGCTCTAGCGAACAGAGCAAGAGCTGCATAAGTAAACTGCAGGCCAAGCATGGCCATGACAGGCTTGTAATCATCAAAACCACCCATCTTTGTTTAGCTTCTCAAATGATATCGCTCAGCCTCAATATGAAGCCACACAGGTTGACAGATATATGTACTGCGGAACAATGGGATGGTGTTTGCATTTACACTTCTTTATGTACAAACTTACAAATCAGACACACCCGGAAAGTTGTGACCCTTATATTCCTAGGAAGGTAAGCACATGGAGACAAGACATTAGATGCAATGGTTATACCATTGGAACAGGTTCGTTAGAAAAAACAGGATTGCCTCAAATTTAGAGCGATTATGTTGCTGGCCAGTATAATCTTAAGAGTACCATAACAGTTCTGATGATTCTCGTCCAAGATGCTGTCTTTCCTTATACTGAGTTTTTGTCTTTCCTTGTTTGGAAGGGAGAATAACAGCGGAAAGAACTAATGGGGAAAGCAAGACGACTTAGGCCTTTTCTGGAAGGAGAAATTACAGAGAGTGAAGGGAAGAGAGCCGTTCCCCCCAAGATGCAATCACTAGAACATTCATTACGAAAGTTGGATTAAGACTCGTAAGTTACCTGTTCTTATATGATAAAGGGATCAGAGAGCTGAAAAATAATTAAAGTAAATATCACGCCTAATCCAACCGTGGTTTTCTGGAGGCATTATTACGATCATATGGCGTGATTTTCTTCAATTTTCATTAAATGTTTTGTCTAGAAAAATTCTTACACGTCACCTTGACTAAGCCACCAGACTAATCAATGTCCGGTTCTTTCATTTAGCACCTACGAAAGCTGAAAAGAAATGCTTTTCTAGTGCTAGAATGATGGACACTCCTGTCTCTCTACTAATTAAGAATTAAGACCAGCTAAAGAGAAATGGGAAAGAGACGTGCTGTCGACGAAAATTAACGTTGGAAGCCAATCGGATCTTGCATGAACATGGCTTTTCTTTGACAGGAAAGAGGCGATATAATATGGAACAAAGGTCAGGCTTTGTCTGTTTCATTGTTCTTGAAGCGGCATGTTTTGGCAACTCACAGCTCACACCACGCAATCATTCTCATCCTCCCTCATCATGCATGCAACAGTACAAGGGCATTGTCGTGCAAATACGTTCGTCCCTCAGATGCCTGCCAACCCTAGTCCATGTGGGTCGAAATTAATATAAGCTTGTGGGATGAACGAGTGATGGGGTTTGGGATATTCTTGGGTTACCCGAAGATGCCTGTCCACGAGTAGGGAACGTGGATTATTTTCGTGTGGATGGCTGCTAGATTAGAGTCCAATGATCGTGTGAAGGAATTGGGATTGATAACCTAATCATTCTGATTTAATATTGCATTTTTAGTAGGGCTAATCCATCACGAATCAAGAATTCAACGATCCATGTTGGATCTTCCCCCAAAAAAAAAACAAGATTTCTCATACAATCTCCACGGTATTTTTAGTTTTTATCCCTCACGCAATATTTCTTCTATCAACCATATATAAGAAAACTGCGTAATATTGACACTTGTCAAGCAAATAGATCTTATCTAAAGTCAAGTGATTCTAATTGAGTATCAAATCTATATCATTGGATTAACGAAATCAGGTCAGTTTTACTATGTCTTTCCTATAAAAAAAAATAAAATAGAAAATAACATGAATAGATTCCACCTGTAGATTCAAAACAAATAGATGTGTTGGCACTAGAGGTTAGCTTAATATTAAATGGAGAAAATTACTAAAATAATCCTAACTTTTTCGTTAGTTATATATTTTGCAGAGCACTTTGGATATTCTAGTTTCAAAGTCCGAGATTCACAAGCTTAAGTACATGTGCTAGAAAAGTCTAAACGTGTGGCAAGCATCATGACCACACATGTTGAGTTGAAGATGTTGCTTGCCCAGTTAATCATTAAGTTTACTTATATAAGATAGATTGATTGATCTAGGCTTACTGGGGAAAAAATAAAGATCGAAAGCTAGATAATTGGATAGATGGATATATATATATATATATGCGCTCGTTCGTTGATCAATTTTCTAGAGTTTCACGTATTTATATATATCTTGAGTTTTGCTAATGTGATGTTATCAAATAACTAATCTGTTGATTTATTAGGAATGATTGTAACAAATTAGGAATAGGCTAATAGTTCTTCATTGACCACTCCTCATAAGTTGCTCAAGCCGAATTTAAGTAGGTCCGATTTTCCATTCAATATATAACATTGCAACTTAAACTAATTAGGGGTGATTAATTTTAAAGTGGGCCGGTTCCCACCTAAGAATTAGGAAATGGACTAGAAGAGCTAGTTCCCGGTTTGTGAAACCGGGAACCGGCCTACTTGGTCCTTGACCCAATCCGGTTCCTGGGTAGGTCCAGAAACCGCTTGTGTCCTACAATATCTAAAGAGATTCCCATAGCCGATTCAATCTTTGCTCTTTCCTCAATCAACCTTCAAAGAGACATAAGCTTATGAATATTAATTGCTGAGCTTCAACTCAACAAGAAAATGATACCGAAAGTGAAAACCCTAAATAAGAAAACGATGAAGGAAAAGTCCTGTTAATAGCTATAGGACTATGATCAACGTTTCATCTAAAATCAACCCCTTTAATTGACCCTTTCAAAAGTACCGCACCTGCGAAGGAAAAAAAGGAGTTTCAACTACACTACTAATTCATCGACTTTCGGAAGAAACGTGCAACTCATCAATTGACATGAGTTTGCGACGAAATCAACGAGTTTGTAGATGAAGCGAGTGCACAATCGCTCTGGGCAAGCTTTGTCCAACAGCAAAAAATCATAAATTTAGCTCAATTAACAAGGACATGTAAAAGCCCTAATCCACTATCGTAGACAGACATGCATAGAGAGAGACTTGCTTGAATTGAAAAGATTCGTGACTGAGAGTGAGCATCGTAAGCAAGACTGCGAGAGGTATGACTGAGACTCTGAAACTTTGAGAGTGAGCATCGTGAGTGAGAGAGGCGTGAGTGAGTGACAGAGCGAGGGTTGTGAGTCTACGAGAGGCGTGAGTCTGAATGGGGGCAATTAGGGTTTTTAGCATAGGAGAGTGAAGAATGGGCTAGGGTTTTTAGTACTATAATAGTTAAAAAAGAAAAAAAAAATTGGTCTAGTCTAGGTGGGTCCACACCTAAAATTGGGAACCGAACCAATATTCACCGCTTCCAATTTTTAGGAACCGAAAACTGTAAGAACCGAAAACTAGTCCGATTCCCGGTTCGGTCCGATTCTTTTGCTCATCCTAATATCAATCATATAGTTGAGGGTGAGAATGAAAGCTCGAAAGCCCGGCCTAGCCCAGAATTCCTTAACTCAAATAGTTTGGGCCACGGATTTCGAGCTCATTGTTTTGTCACATTTCAAGCGAGGCCAATCGTTCGGCCTTCATTATGTGAAGCCCAAAATGGCTTGGGCCAAAATTTCTACGGTTCATATGGTTTTTTTTCCGACAATATATTATTAATATTTCTCATCCTTAATGAAAAAAAATGAAATTTACAAGTGAATTAATTTATCTTGTGATGCGGTTGAATTAATTATTTCAATATACTATTGAATCAACGAAGTTTCACAAGCAAAAAATAATTAATTTGTTTAATATTGGATATAAATTCGGGCTTAACCCGGCTCCAACAAAACAAGCCAGAAACTTTCGGGCCGGGCTTGCCATGTCCAGGCCCGATTTTCCGGTTGGGCTAGTTTTGAAGATTAAGCCCGGCCCGTCCGGCCCATTTACACCCCTACATGTAGCAACCTGAAGTGATCCAATAGAGGAAAGTGTCTGGCTTCCGCGAAAACGGTCATAGACAGAACCACTTCCCCATCTTCTCACCAAAAGTTCAGTGAAAGGACTCTTGGGTCGCCTTCCTTCAAGGAAGTTGAACGTTCGAGACACTTCAAGAACTCGATTATTCTCATCGAATCTCCCGTTTTATAACGATATCGAGGTCGCTAATGACGAGGATACACATGACATGTCATCCCCACGCGGCGGAGCCAATTCCACATACAAGGATGCCAAGTGGCAGCATACGCCTCTGCTTTTTCTTCGTTTTGGGTTACGTTTTTGCAGCAGATGGCATGCACGTTGTGTCCCTGGTCCTTAAACAAGAAAGGCCCACGGACGCATAGTTGCCAGAGGAGTTTCATGTGCATGACAAAGATGGATGGTGGGAACGTTTCATGGTGAACTCGAAAACTGGGACCATCTCCCTCATCTCTCTCTGTCTGAAGTTGACCACTATAACTCATTAGCTCATGCCATTAAAGCAAAAGAAATGAGGCTTTGGCTCATCTGGGCCATCGCTGGGAAAAGAGCAGCATTGTCGGTTGCATTGGCAATGAAGATCTCATCTCTCTCTTCTCTACTTAGGCAACAAGAACAGTTTTTGGTTTGCATTTTTTAAAGTAAGGAGATATGTGGATGAGCAATAGCAGGCGCTTATAGATTAAGCTGTAGCTGGACCTGGATGAGTTTCTCTCTTTTTCTAGTGGCAAAACTCCTCTTGATGTCCAAAGATTTTTGGGCCCAAATTGCAGCCCAAAGGGGCAATGAACAGTCCCAATTCTCTTTTTTCCCCTCATCTTAAAGTAGTTCATTGTGAAATGTGTTCACGTAGAAGATAAATTTGTTTCTCTGATTCTTTTTTTCCTTAGCTTAGATCTGAACATTTGAAACATTCATAGCGCACACATATTCACAAATAGATTCACATGTAATTTTCTCATAAATTAAATAGCATTTTAAGTTTTGGCCCACAAATAAAATGTACTTTTTAGTTTTGCTGAATTCGTACCCAAAAAAGTAAGCAAAATGGTTCCTAGCCAAACTTAGGATATAATTTGTAATCTTAAAGAAAGTACTACATATGATTCTATTATTAACAATGGTACATTTTGAGATGTTTGAGATGCTTCACGTTAGATAAAAGTCGAAGTGTAAGGACTAGAGATTTAAAAATATATATTAAAAAGTATTTTTAACTTCAAATGAAAACGCAAGAAATTGTGAATAGAGTTTGGAAGATTTCTTTAAGTTCTCAACTCCATGACCATTTACTCCTACAACATAGAAAATTTATAGTTTCCAGCACAAGTCAAGTCCTCAACCTTATAAGTATCATTTTCTCTACATTTGACTAGTGCTCTTGGAAACTTATTCAGTATGTGTAACGAGGAAATACTTAATTTTCAAGATATTGCCGTAAAAATTTCATCATTTCCTTCTTTCTTGTCGCTTAAAAAGTGTCTCCGGACGCTTACCAAACAAAATTCTTCGTATCTCTCGTAACAACCGCCGGAATATCCTCGGCTCATTTTAGTTCCAACTTCTGATAGAGTGAAATTTCTTACACGACATTCAGTCCCTACATCTCAATGTGTCTTGCTATTTAATTTTCCTCTATTCTTGCCCCTTCAGTTATTAGTCGGCTCTTATTGCTGGTTTGGAAAAGTAGCTAGGAGATGCGACAGGTGGAGCTCAAGTGGGACGTCTCTCCATCTATGTTCTCAGTCTCATATCTACCACAATTTAATCAAACTCAATTATATTTATTTCTCTCTGCCTTTGGCCAACCATGCATTAAACCTTTTCACATTGTATCTAATCAATAAACATCTTCGTATATAATCATGGTCGAATCGTTACGTTTCGAGTCTAGCTGTATGAGAGTTGGCGAGAAAATGATGTATCTAGGGATAATAGTAAAGTGGGTTTGAGATGATTTGATCTAGTCTCAAATTTGAATTTGATAAATTTTATTATATTCCTCGAGTTGAGATAAAAAGTTTGGGACTCTCGACTCATAACGTTGTGCCCAAATAGAAAAACCCTTGTTCTTATTTCCAAAATTTTCCCACTCTATACAATTTTTTAGTGAATTTTTCACATAGTAAAAGATATATGGTAAATCATTTCAAGTTTCTCAAGACATGTCTAGCCATAAATAATCACAATATTTTGTATTTGAAGTTTTATATAGTTTCGAATACAATCTTGCGCCTTCTAGCGGACGAATAAGGAATATGTTAGTTTAATAGTAAATGTGTATTTGGGAGATTAATTTGGACTCTAGTTTTGAATACCGAGCAAATAATTTATTTCAATATTTCCCAATGAAACGAAGCTATTCTGGTGACGCATGGAGAGGAGGCTTCAAACAATACATGAGACCAAAAGAATGCAAAAAACAACATTTGCTTTGGCATAAGATTTCTCGAATTAGGCTAAGGCTTGATGTCAGTTGGCACACAAATTGGTTTATTACTTCACCTAGATTGCTCAATTCAATGATGTATTGTTTATGTTGAGCGAATATGTATTTTGTACAAAAGAAAGAAATTGCACATTGGATGTCAGAGCTAAAAGAAACAATCGATAATACTCAGTTGTCCCATAACTCGATGGTTTAAGCCATGGAGGGAAGTTGAATCCAATGAAGTATGCCTATAATTATTCTCATGCTGTTTAAAAATTAGCATTTCAAATTTTGGCAAAAAAGTGTATTTTTTACTTTCGGTTCAATCTTACGCGAACAAGCATGCAGTATGGTTAATTAGGGCCTATTTGGCAACAATTCTGATCCAAAAAATCAATTATGTTCAAAAGTGATTATTTTTTATTCTGATTTCTAGATGAGTTTCAGATAATAAAAACGCGTTTGGTAACTGCACAAAAAATTCTGTTCCCGAAACAGACACATTTGGTAATCGCACATAATTTCTGTTCTCGAAAATAATTTCTCTTCCTAATTTTTTCATTTAAGTCAAATAATTACATCTTATCGCTATAAAGTCAGCCTCTAAATGAATACGTCTTGGTTTCAGATCATGCATAATCCATAATTAGCCTATTTAATCAACTTAAATGGGTCATATAACTTTGATAGATTAAAATCTTATTGAGTACATGATTTTGAAGGCTTGAGTGGGGAAAATCAATGGCTTTTCTTCTTCTACACCACTCGCACACGGGGAGAATGTTGACAAAAGTAGTACTTATTTTCTCAAATACCTATCATCGCCAAGTTTATCTTAACTGTCTTCTCATGCGAAAGAAGAGAAAAATAAATAAAAATAAATTCAAAAAATATTAAAATATTATTCAAAATTGTCCACGTCAGTGCCGATCGACCAAAAGGATTGAACTGGCAAAAGTGCAATATGTTTAGGATTTTTTTTGGCAATTTTTTCCTTGTTTCTCAAGAGTGATTTTAGAACAAAGAATCAACTTTTTTTTATTTTTGTTTCTGTTCCAAAACTAATTCCATGAACAGAATTAGAGATTTTTTAGATCAGAATAATTTTTTTTACCAAACGGGTTTCTGGTCCAAAACTGTTCCGGAAAACAAAATTAAAGAATCAGAATTGTTGCCAAATGGGCCCTTAGTTACTTTTCTATCCAAACTTAGGATGTAATTATATTCTTAAAAAAAGTATTACATATGATTCTATTATTAACATTGGTACATTTTGAGATGTTTGAGGCTCTTCACGTTAAATAAAAGTCGAATTAGAAGGACTTACGATTTATGTATGTATGTATGTATGTATGTATGTATGTATGTATGTATGTATGTATGTATGTATGTATGTATGTATGTATGTATGTATATGTATATTGTATAAATAACTCAAAATAAAAATATAAGAAACTCTGAATGGAATTTGAAAGATTTCTTTTAAGTCTAAACCCCATGACCATTTAGTCCTCGAACATACAATGTCTATAGTTTCTAGTATTAGTCAAATTCTTGACCTTATATATATCCTTTTCTTTATATGTAGTCTTGTTAACTAGTGATCTCGAAAACTTATTAAATATGTATAATGAGAAAATATTTAATTTTCAAAATACTGATTGACATATCATGACGGCAAAAGCTAAGCTAACCGTACCATGAAACATTCAAAAGAAATTGTGGCTTTTGTACCACTAATATTCCTAAGGAAACCGCTTAACTTGTTTAAATGGTTTTTTTGGAAAGATTAGAATTGGACACTCTCACTTGGTGGAATTTCCTAAATTCCATTGAGTGAGATTCCTTGAATATATTCAACTTTTACGGTTCAGACAGCCCCCGCTAGGGTTTCCTCCCTCCCTTTTGGTAGCCACCACTTGAGCCTTCTCTGCAAGACGTCCTTGAGGGAGGGAGAGGCTGCCTCTCTCTTGCTCCCCCCTTCCTTCTTAGTCTTCATCTCCCCTCTTCTAAAGCCGGCTTGGTCTTTGCTTTTCATTTTTCTTACTTAGTTAGTCTTTCGTTTCTCTTTTGATCTGTTTCGAGAGTTTGTTTGTGTGAATAAATTTTTGCTGCTGATCTTGGGTAAACGTGGAGTCCAGTTCGGCCATTCATCCGGTCGACAACAATCGAGGAGGATGCTCGCGACGTGACTCCACAACCTTTTCGAGATTAAGCTCCTCTCCTCTTCCGATTAGATTTAGGTCAAGTTTTAGGCGTTTTACTCTTCAAAACTATATCTAAATACAGATTTGGGAGTTCCTTATAGGTATTTGATCTGTGTTCTTCCAACATATTAATGCTAGTGTCTCTGCATGGCAATAGTGATGAGGACGTCATACTTGGACGCGCACCGCAAGCCATTGCAATTGGAGTGAGAGATCTTAGAGTGTGCTTGTCACTGGTGATCGGCCGCCAAATGTTTACAATGACGGATTTATTCTTGAAGGATGAAAGTGTGCTCCCAGCTACAAATTGTATTTTGTTATTTGCTTTCATGCCTTTGCTTTGTTCAACAATTATTTGGGTTTTGCTAGGCTTAAATGCCTTCGATGTATCTCTCCACAATTGTTATGATATATGAATGATATAATCTTTTTGATCAATAAAAAAAATTCCTTGAATATGAAGAAAGAAAAATTAATATAAGGAAACATATACTATTGGGTTGGACAAGCAAATTACTCCGAGTGGGATTTAATAAACAGTAATTTCCATGATTTTTTTTTAAAGAAAAAATTATCAAACTTCGATAATTATAAGAATGAAATAGGTGACAAATCGTCTCGTATTATTAAATTACTATTGACTATTCGTGTCATTTCATGTCGTGATTAGTATATCCCAACGTCTTGACAATAGGTTCGTTACTGTAAAATTTATTAATGATTGTCAACTCACGTCAATTTCAAGTTGACCACATTGTATTATGGCGAGTTTAATTTAGGTTTGGGTTTCTCAATAAATTCATATCGTATTCAGGTCATGTTTTTTTTATTATCAGAAATTGTGATCCCTATTATAAAAGAGTTTATATTCATTTTACTTCCCGACATCACATTGAAATTTGATTTTTCTTTATTATTAAGTATGAAAATCCAAATCAAGAGAGATAAGTAAATCTCTTTTTCAGAAAAGGAGGCTAACTTGGGTTTTAGCATGCAAATAAAGAGTTTGTGTCCTGTGTATCTTAACGAATAAAAAAACTTTGAAAAAATTGAAAGTCCAGTTCATCTATATTAATTGCTTAATGGATATCTAATATTCTTTAATTATGAAATCTTAAATGGCATTTATTTGATTTTGGACCAATATTCCACCATGTAAATTTCAACGTTAATTTGCCCCTGGATTTCTTTTTCTTGAATAATGTCATTGGATTTGTTTCTTTAAATGCTGCACACATGCAAAAGTATCCGGATGCCCAACATAAATAAAATAAATGAATGGTTCAAGTTGCACCGTTGCTCATTGAGAGTTACGGTATTGTTATGCAAACAAAGTCTTATCACGACAACAATCAGTACATTAGAAATTTTGTTATTTCCTTGTTTTCATTGCGAGCATTTTGAGATACTTTTCGACGAAACTCTTTATATTTAAGATTTGTATCTCTCCTGACAACCGTCTAAATATCATTGGCTCATTTATTTCCAACATATGATAGAGTGAAATATGACTTTTATGACATAAACTCCATCTCAATCAGGAGTAAATGATCTGGGCTTTGCATCAAGATTAAGCCCTCTATATAGCGACATCTTGAATATGTCTTCTGCTAATTGTCATCAGGACTAAAGTTTCCAGGCAATTTCATGCATTTGCAAGTTGGCAACATGAAGATTTCCTCTATTCTTGCCCCTTCTATTACTAGTTGGCTCTTATTGCTGGTGTGGAAAAGTAGCTAGTAGGTGCGACAGGTAGAGCTCAAGTGGGGAGTCTCTCCATCTATGATCTCAACCTGACATCTACCACGATCTGATTCGACTCAATTATATTTCTTCTCTCTCCCTTTGCCCAAATCATATCTAATCAATTGATAATCTAAATATCTGCTAAGGGTCCCATTAGTACATTTCGAGTCTAGCTATATTGAAGTTGTCGAGAAAATGATGTAGCTAGAGATTATCATAAAATGGGTTCGAGATTATTTGACAGTGTCTCAAATTCAAATTTGGTAAATTTCATTATATCCCTGGAGTCGAGATAATGTTTGGGATTTCTATATTTTTAGGACTTCTGACTCGGCCTAAAACGCAGTGCCAATTGGAAAAACCCTTGTCCTCCCCGCTGTACAATTTAAATTGAATGTTTTACATAGTAAAAAATAAATGATAAATCATTTCAAGTTTCTCCACGCATTTCTAACCAAAATTAATCACAATATTTTGTGTTTAGAGGATTATGAAATTGCGAATATAATCTTGTACCTGCTAGAGGACGAAAAACAGAATATTTCAGGATGCATTTGCTTCACTAAAAATTAGTGATTAGGAAATCATTTTCCTAAAAATGATTACTTGTATCTTTTAAAGAATGAACGAACGAAAAATATTTTTATCATCAACGAAAATATATGGGTATAATTTGCAGGGAGAAGCACCAAAAAAGTCTTAAATCTATTATATTAGTACCAATTCAGTCCTAAACCTTTCAATTATATCAATTTAATTCTAACTCTTTTTACGTTGGTACCAATTCAAACCATCCGGCCAATTTAGGCCGAAAACCGCTAACGTGAATCCCAACCGTCCTACATGGCATAGCCAGGCGCTGACATGGATAATTTTTAATTATTTTTTAAATTTTTATTAATTTAAAAAAAATCCCTTTTTTCTTCTATTCCTTTTTTCCCTTTTTTTTTAAAAAAATTTCCTTCCTTTGGCTAGGGCTCGACCCTCGCGGCCTAAACGAGGTTGCCCTCGCAGACTTGGCCTCGCCTGTGGTTGGCAAGGGCTGTGATACCCTCGCTAGTGCTTGTGGCCGGTTGTCGGCCATGGTAGAGTGCCAATCACAAGCCAAAGGAAGGTCAAGGAAAAAAAAAAAAGGGAAAATTTAAAAAAAAATATTCAAAAAATTATTAAAATATTAATAAATAAAAATGTCCATATCAGCATTGGCCGTACCATGTAGAATGGCCACTATCCACGTCAGCAGTTTTTGGCCAAAATGGTTCGGATGGACTGAATTGGTACAAATGTGAAAATGTTTAGGACTAAATTGGTCAAATAAAGATATAGGATTCAATTGGTACCAAAACAATAGGTTTAGTACATTTTTGGTACTTTTCCCCGTAATTTGGTGAATATGTTCCGTTAACTAATTTTTCTAAGAGATATAATCAAGGGAAAACGATTTCCAGATCATTCATTTGCCGCGAAACAAATATGCATATCTGGGGATCATTTTGGATTCTAGTTTTGGGATGCAGAGCAAGCGTTTTAGTTTAATATTTCGCGATGAAACGAGGTTATTATGGTCATGCATGGAGAGGACGGCATCAAACAATCCGTGAGACTTAAAGATCGCAAATACGACATTTGCTTTGGCATAAGATTTATCAAATTAGAATAAGGGTTCACATCAGTTGGATAAATATCACTAGAATTGTGCGGAGTAAATCCAAATTTGTGTTTGAGATATGGTACACGCGGTACTTAAAGGAGCATGAGCAATCAGTGAATAGAGTCTGAAAGAAACGGGTAACCGATGCATGAGTTCCTCTTTCGATTTCATCAGGTTCTGTCCAGCAATTTGACTTTTTATCAGATGAACAACATCGAAGCCATTGTCAATTTAAAGAATCAAAGAACGTAGACAAGCATGACTGTTCGTTTATGCCATCAAAAACTGTTTCATCTACCAACTACCAGCTACCAACGAAACATCTCACTCACGCACAATCATGTAAGCGCACCACGCAAACATCAGTTTACATTACAAGTACAAAATGTTTGTTGTTTCTAAAATGTTAGCGCAAAAAAAAAATTTATTTCTTCATTTTTTTTAGGACAACGTTATTTTCACCGCCATTTTGGCTAAGGCGCTCCTTTTATCCGATTGACTTACCGAAATGCCCTCCTCTCTTCCTTCAATATATTGTTTCTTTTTTGATTAGGCTAATCCACAAAGTTGCCTTTATTTCTATCACATTTCTTATTAATTTCACAATACAAATGCTCCATTACTCCCATCAAGGTATCAATTTACCATATCTTATTATCATTTTGCCTAGAGAATGTTGTGAATTTTGATTTATGGTCTCATATTATCATTCACAAGAAATTTCTATTATGACAGCTTATGAACACGCAAGTAATTTCATTTTTTTTTTCGAATAGTGTGAGTGAAACTATATTTCAAAGTCGAAAATTAAAACTCAATTTAATTATTTAGCCGATCTTGATAAAAAAAAAAATTGGAAAAGAAAATTTGATCAAAATATGGAAAAGATTAATATGTTAAAAGCATGATCAAATGTCAAAGCTGTTTATATTTAGATCATATCTAAATATTAACAAAGGATAAATACATAAAGGAAAAAACATGAAACTTCTTGTTGTTCAACTCCTGCTATGAAGAAAGCCATTAATATCAATTGTAAATTCAATCTCATAGCAAGTGGATCAAAATTTAAAAAAATTCTTAAAACTTTCCCCTAAAAAAATCTAATGCGAGTTTGAAAATGCAGAATGTGTAAATAATTTTCAACCCCATCTTGCACTTTATGTTAAAATGCAAAAAGCTCAAAAGAAAGCACAAATCAGCAATCCAAATAAAGTTTCCCTCAAACTATTTCATAAAAATTAGGCAGTCAATTGTGGGTTATAAGCTGTTATAACTAGAAATTTCGAACCTTTTACATAACTTTTGTAATTAAAAAAATAAGACCATAAATTAAAAACAACAACTATCTAAAGTGATAACATGATACGATGATATTTTGTTGGGTGTAATTTGACATTTATATTGTGAAATTGATAATTTGATATAGAAAATAGAAATAAAGACAGTTATGTTGGTTAGGTTGATAAAAAAAAACAATAAATTGATGAGAGAGAAGGGTATTTTGGTCTATTGATTAGAAAAAAGAGTGGCTTAGCTAAAGTGGGGGTGGAAATAACGCAGCCCTTTTTCTATTGTTCCGCTTAAAAATACAAATATTTATGCGAGAAAGAGTTTTTATAAATGTTGGTAAGTGACAAAAATTATTGGTAAGAAAACTCGACTAGTGAACTTTTTCCCGAATAACTTGTTTACAACTTACCAGCACTCTCCATAAAATTACTTCTTTGATAATTTAGAAAATATCGATTTTTATGCTAACCTACCAAATCAAGCAACGTTTCGATCTTACTGGCTCTTATATCAACCTAACAATATAAATTTGAGTGACTTACCAATTTTTTTTCCCTCTAAGTACCAATTAGTTCTGATTTACAAACTCGCTTTTGCAATATTTACCAGTGTTTATACGGTCCTTTCTAAGTTAATCAACTTTTTAAATAAATCATCAACTTTTATTTGTCTTGATTACCAACAGCTTAAACTTACAAACTTCTTTAAGAAATTAGCAACCTGTGACTCACCAATTTCAAATTTTCCACTTTTTCCAATTACTTCCATTCCCAATATTCCTCTTCATCAAAACAAGACCTGAAAAATATATTTGAATCCCTCCTCATTCTTTTTTTTTGCCCCCTCTTTGATTCCTTTCCTCCATACCAAATTTATTTTTTAGCGGTAATACCTATGAATGTAAATGTGCATAGCGCGATCGTACACAAACTCAATAAATCACTCATTCATTTCATCTGTCCTCTCTCTTCTCACCTTACACCTCGGGGGAGTGAGTGATCCTGGTAAGGACATGTGGTCTTTTGCATGATGAGACATTGAATTTGCCGGACAGGATCCTTCTTCGCACTCTTTCCACTTGTGCTGTGC